>JAYRBW010010053.1:0-13355 GCA_036023295.1 Invenusta paracnida
CGGTACGTTTTAATTCGTACGGCAAATACAAAAAATACCAAAAAACGGCACATAATACAATAATAACAGGTAATAATTATTATTATCCTTAATGTAATATATTCAGTTTGTTACTTTTTCTTCAATACACACTTATTTTAACTACCTGATTTTAAATGGACGCAGGCTTAAAACAGAGGGTATGTATTATCAATAATTTTATTATTGGATTTTTTTTAAATAAGTTTTTAAGATCTGAATAAAAATTATATTTTCAGTATCCGGTTGTCAACTATTTTTAGCATAAGATTTATGAAAAATTTGTATTGTATTTTTTTTACTTTGTTGTCACATATTATAACATAATTATATAGTAATAATTTGTATTGAATCAATGGTACAATATATTACAATCATACATAGGGGTATCTCTGTTGTTCTATATTTAAATCTAACATTGAATTACTATACATTGGCCTTAAATGAGGAATAGCTATTTAAAACTTATTTTGTAACTTATTAATGAAGTTAATTTACGTCAATATCCTCCCCCATCTGCAGTCAACGATATTGACCGTCTGCTCAACAACGACCAGGCAACCCGGCTAACCCCGCCGCCACCACCTGACGAGGCTGAAGGCAATAGCCGCAGGGTAACCTCACTAACCAGCGCCAATCTTATCCATCACGACCGGCGAATGGGTGGGGGAGCTGCGCCCCCCTCTAATCATCTGCCCCAGATGTCGGCGGGAGCTACAGGTGGTGCCGGCGATGGTGATATAAGACTACGCTCTATTCTTACTTTTCTCGATGACGCTGAGACAGCAGATCGAGTAAGTCAGTTGGAGGTGGCGGCGGCCAAGGACCAGGCCAGAGCGAGTATTGTTGTCGACAACATGGAACGGATTCAAAAGGAAGTGGAAAAGTCTTCACAGGTTCGTGGTGTGGCTACAAATCCAGTTTAATAGTTATTTTCTAGACGTTTCAAACAATGTTTTCTATAAGTTCTGCAGGGTTCCCATTCACTATTTGATAAGCCTTTAATTTTCATCTTATCACTGGGCTTGAAAGCCTTTACAGGATTATTTTCTAAATTTTCATATTCACAATATTTATTATTATAGTAAGCACATAATAAATAAACTCAGTTCCAAGATACGTATTAAACATTTGCGGCCGATTTTATTGTAATTATTGACTTAAAAAAACTGCAATAAAAATTAAACAACCGCGAAATTGAGATGCAAAGGAATAACACTGTATATACCTTTAGATACTATCGATTTTGTTGAAAAATCGCCAGCAAAAGTTTAATACGTTATTTGATTCTTTGCAAAAATGTTAGAAGGCATTGCATTTTTTATAGATAATTATAAATGTATGTAGGAAACTTGTCAAATGCATCACTAATATTGTTCTATACATAGACTAATTTTTTATTGGTGGTTAATATTATCAAAGTAAAAATAACGAAATTTAAAAGAACATTGTCTTTTGAATTCGAGGAATATTTTTTTATATTTTACTAATAATATTGTACTTTGATTAAGGCATATTAAAGCGTTTTACTCATATCATTTTTCGCAACCTTCAAACCGCATTGTATTCATTTTTGTTGTAGAAGAAGTAATTATGTATATATTTCCTTAAACCATTTTTACAGAATAAAAATAGATTTGCCAAGTTCTCTTTTTATAAGTAGTATTTTGATGCAATATGAGTAAATTACCTTTTTCTATTTTATAAAATATACACAGTGTTAATGCAAGACACCAATGATAATAATAATAATACACTACTTAAAATATATTAAGATTTTTATAGTAAAAATGATAATTTATATCGTTTTCTAAATAGTTAACATGCCCTTTTGGTCTTAGATTCGTTCTATAAGTACGACGTAAATGCATTACGTCAGAATTGGTTTCTTTTTAGTTAACTTCTAGTATCCACGTTATTTTTTCTATATTTTAGATATGCGGAACATGTGACCATTGCCAGGTTTATTGTTATGTTTCAAAATTGATTTTATAAATGTTTTTATTGTTTTTTGCCGTTGAAAAAATAAATGTCTTATTAAAAAATACTATAAGTCGTTATTCTCAGAGTAAATAATTTCTTATATTTGTATTAAATATTAATCAATAAGAGTCAAGTGCTCAATTGCTTCATTGAATATTTAAATGCATATGTATTGAATTTTTTCTATTTTTCAAATAATTATCTTGCTTATTTAAAATGAATAAAATTAAAGGAATTTACAAATTTGACATTATGCTATCGATAACAGCTTTTTCAGTCGAATTCTCTTATTGTTATATCTAGTATATAAATTGATAATTTATTTTACTTTTTACCAGGAAAACGTGTGACTGATATAATAATTATAATTTGCTTAACAAGGTTATAGTTTTTAGAAATACATTGATCTAATTAAAGATTTGTTATTGTCTTAAACTTGTCAGTTGATAATGTTAGTGCCTCAGCCAAATTAGTTTTTTAAATACATAATTGATTGGATTAAGCCTGTGTTATGTGAACCATTTAATGAAATTAATGTATTTATCGGACAGGCTTTGTAAGCACCAAATATTCTTTATATTATTATAAATGAGGTAATAAGTCACACTAACCCATATTTCATAATATATAAGTTACATATTTCTTCTTAATATATAGCTGGCCGTAGAAGAGGTGACTCATCAAGTCATGAACCAGCGCCTCAAATTGGACGAGCGCGAACGCACGGTGGCCATGCTACAGAAGGCCATTCAACAGCAGCGCGAACTCACCGTTCGTCAGGTTCGTGAGACTCAGAAGGACATGGAGAAGCGGTGCGAGGTGCAGCGGACCGAGTATGAGGCCACGATCCAACGAAACTACGGCCTGATAGACCAGTTGATTGAGGAGAAGAAATCCTTGCAAGAGCGCTGTGATGGTATCGTTAAGGAGTTGAAGGTGGTCAAGCAGAAGGGCGAAGATAGGATCAGGGCTCTCGAGGAAAAGTGAGAGGTCCTATTGGCTGGTTTACGTAGCTCGTCGTTTTAATATCCACCCTTATTGCCAAAATTACTCAATATCACATAACTTTAAAAACACAAAAGACAGTCGTCAGTGTTGTTTAATGAAAATGTCTATGTTTGTATTATATTTTGTTGCTTATAGATTAATTGTTTGTTTCATACTATTTTTATTACCTTTTGTACATCACTACTTGCTAGTATGAAGTAGTACATAAAGTATGCTGCATATACCTACCCGGATTATATTATAAATAGTTAATGTATTTTCAAATGATAGCACATATAATTTTTGACTTAAGTACACAGTATAGAGAGATTTATTGTTGTAATGCATATTCCCTGGTGATTCAGAAACTCATTTAAATATTTTGTTGACGTTTTGTCTCTTATAATCAGATTCAACCTAAGATAATTTTTGTTGAAACTATAGTGTGATAGTTTGAAATCATTATTTATTGAAACGTAATATAGTTATAAATTAATATTTTTCTAATCCATTTCAAATTTAGAAATGCTATTGAGTTGAAGAAGTTGGATGCTAAGCATGCAGCTGCTGAGAAACTTCGCCGTGAGAAGTGGGAACAGGATAAAACTCGTTTAATTAAGGTTAGTTTTGTTTCTTCTATTCTACTCAAGTTATGATTTATTTTGTTATATATGTTGTTTCATTTGCTTTTGCCTGCAACACTTTTTACATAGAACATGTTTAAGTAAGATATATTGATTTTATAAATTAGCACCAAAACATTTCATTGGGTTTATAATTATTAATATTTTCTATTTTAAGCAATGAATTCCTATTATACTTGAAATTTTATATATTGTCGTACTATACTGGTTTAGAATACATTTGTATTTTTTTATTTACAAAGCTTTATGCCTATTTATGTGTATTCAATGATTACCTATTAATTAGTAAATAGTGCAAATATTTCGTCATCGCTATAATTATCTATCATACATTTTATATTTTTATTTAAAAATACCTGAATATGAGTAAAAGTACTCAAATAATTAAAAATATATTTTCAATTATTTTTCTTTCATATTTTTATTGTGATTTCTTTTTAATATTATAACAAGATTTACCTTGTGATAATAAATTATAGACAATTTACTCTTTATTGAAATGGTTTCTTATAATTTTAAGTAAATAATATATAAAGTAAACACATTCTAATGTTTATTTTTAATAATATATTTTTCTTATTTGTAATGTTTTGTTACATATTTTCTAGTAATTCAATTTTTAGCGATTTTCCATTCCATATTCAAAGCTATGTGTTGTTCACTAATAATAAGGCTTTTAAAAGCTTTAATTGATCTTTGCCTTACAC
Source organism: Invenusta paracnida (assembly GCA_036023295.1). Classification (NCBI taxonomy): domain Eukaryota; kingdom Metazoa; phylum Platyhelminthes; order Proseriata; family Coelogynoporidae; genus Invenusta; species Invenusta paracnida. The sequence continues at coordinate 4,340 of JAYRBW010010053.1, forward strand.
AGGAGATGACGGTGAAGGGGATGGAGGCAGAGATCGCCCAACTCATCGCAGGCCACAAAAACGAGGTCCGTCGATTAAAGGCCGCACACGAGGCGGAACTGATGCAGGCGGATGAACGGGCCTACCAGAACTACGGTCGACATGTTGAGGAGTTGAGGCAGCAGCTGACGAAAGAGAAGGAGGAGGCTTGCAACAGGGAGAGGGAGGCTGCCAAGACTAGGTGATTAAAGATGGATGGGTCCACGCATAGCATAGAAGTTGTTTGTATATAGTATTTTACAAAAATAAATAATAACTTAGATGTTAAGTTATCATGTACAATTTTAATTAACGTTAACATGAAATATGGATGCACGTGATTTTTTTATATCTTGGATGTGTGAAAGTTTCCTTCCTGTAATTTTCCAAAAATGGGTATTGCGGTAATGCTGACTATAAAGTGGGAATCTATTTAAAGTTTGAAAAAATAGTTACATAATTTAATAAAGACTTTTTTTGTATTTCTGACATAGCATAATTTTTGTTTAATTCTATATGGTACATATTTATGCAGTATATTATGTTATATTTCCTAATTAATTATTGTGGTGACTTTGTATCTCCTATAAAGTAATAATGTCTACCATTTATTAGTAATATGGAATATAATATATTTATATAAATGTAACTGACATATATTTGTATTCTATATCTGATGAAAATTTTTAAATTATTAGAATACAGTAAGTAAACATTCAATAATTATTTTGGTTTTATTTTCCACTTTTGTTTCAATTTATGATTAATTAAAACTTTTGTTATTAATATTTGTGTTGTTAAAGTTTACTTTTATTTGAGTTTCATTCTGTAAATGATAACAAAAATAATCTTATAGTGATACTTATTTTCTGATTTTATATCGTTTGTTCTTTAGCTTAAAAACTTGCAATAAATAATGTATTAAATTTTTTAATAATATTTTTTGTTAAAAATTTATCCGAATATGTTAAATTCTCCAAAAAGTGTAAATGTCGTATTATCTGCATGCGATAAGTATTTTTATTGATACATTTATCATTAAAATCGATTGATTAAGTATTTCTGGGATAGTCAGTTAATTTTTTACACAATTAATCAATAGTGTGTGAATTAGATAAATTCATTAATTCCAAAAAAGCAATACGATTTATAGTACTATGAATATCGTGCATTTATTAGATTATGTTTCTAAACTAACTAAAATTAATTGACAGTGTAATGGTTTTGATACACTGAAGAATATTCCGCGAACTTTACTTTCCAACAGTGTTGAAGATATTATTTTTGGAATAGATTTATTAATTAGCCCTGTTGATGAGGCGAGTTCAGTTCTTTACCATTTTTATTGTACATAATTATTAATAGTTTAATTTCCACGCTGTACAACACACACTTAACAATATTTAGATACGAAAGTCAGCTGGAAGCAGAAGTCCAATCAGTGGAGGCCCAGCGCCGCCGGCTCTACGCCGAGGTACAGGACGAGAAGGAGCGTCTGGCTACCATGGCAGCCAAGCAGCGAGCGGAATTGGAGCGGTGGCGAAGTCAAGTAGACGAGCAATCAAGCCAGTCGGCGGAGATACTCCGAAAGGAGTTCGATCAGGCCAGAGAAGCCCAGGAGAACCGGCATCAGGTAGGTTGTCTTTTTGGAGATCTTGTTTAATCAACAAGTGTTAAAAAGCATAGCTCTATATCAAGGAAAATGAACACAAAAATTGCAAGTTTATTCGAGAACAGTATTATTTTTAAAACATATTTTTGGGATATAGTTTCTGTTAAACACTGTCATTATGGCTTCAAGCTTGGGTATTCTGATCTTTTAGTAATAACCTTTTCCACCTGAAACTACATATTGTATTGTAATATTAGATATTGACTATTATTACATAGATAAAATAGAAAAATATTTTCCATTAGTGTCTTTCATCAGTATTTTTCATGAAGTGGATATCCTTTAAACTACAATTTTGTCATTTTCCGGTAGATTCATTTTTTGTTAAAACTCCAATTTTTTTAATAAGTACTTGGATGAATGGACAATAAGGTGATTGTTTTTAAAAACACAGTTAATGCTATTACTTATCAATTAACTGTTTATTACAGGATGTCCACACACATACGAATTTCGGGTATATACACGAATGCTACACGAATTTAAATTTTTTCAGAATTATACATAACTTTTTTACTATTATACACAATTTTTTTGTAGGTACATAATATTTTTTTAATCTAAAGAAACCGAAGTGTCTATGAGTTAGTGAAAACTGCTCAGAAGAAACGAAAAAAAATGGAACAGACTCTTTGATTTTTAAGTACTAATAATATTGATATTAACATTCTATAACATTCTATATTATAAGCGGTTTGTAAATTGATATATATATATACGAATTATATACACGAATTATACACGAATTTTTATGACAGCAGTGTGGACACCCTATTATTAGATGACTGTTAATATTGTTTAAAAATGTTTCTTTTAATTTAGTTCAGTTAAAGTTTTCAATTGAAATATACGTATTTATTATTAAATAATATTAAAATATATTGTCATGTTTCTGTATATACGGTCCAAAAAATATGTTTTTGCTAGCCTGTATCTAAAAAACATATAGTGTAATAATTGTTTAAGCAATTAATTTGTAGTTTGAACTATTATGAAACTTTTAGTTTTTTTTATGTATATTACTCCGTACTTTCAATCGCTATAATTTCTTTCACATTTTTCTCATCAGACTGAAATCCGGGAGCTCAAGGCACGCCTGGAGGCGGAAAAGGCCGCGTGGGAGGAGACTTATCTGAAGAAGCAGGAGGCCGTCCTGTTGGCAAAGGAGCGCGAGTTGAAGGAGCAGGTGAAACGAGAGAGGGACCGTGAGATTGAGATGGTTATCGAGAGGCTCGAAGAGGATAGTACGGTTTCCAGGGACCAGCTGGAGAGGACATCGGATAACAAGATCAAGTGAGATTTGTGACTTGTTTCCAGTCCTCTGTCTTTGTAAACTATTCTCCTTCAAGGAAGACTTGAGGCCGGCAAATTCGGCAAGCTTGTATTACTTACACTATTTACACTAAAATTGCAATATATAATTTTTTCAAGCAGTTACATTGTTCAAATTGTAATAGTGTGGACCCGATTTGACACTCGGAATTCCACCATTCTAAGACGAAAAGGCGTTTGATATTCAGTTACTGGCATAATTATCTAATTAATATTAGTATATCGAAGTTGATATCTTATTCTTTTATAATTTTTTTATCTGTACTCAGATAATCTGAGTCCTAAAGGTAACCGATTCATCGTAATGCAGTCCTTTAAATGTGTTTAAACTACTATGTAATTTTGCGTATACCTTGTAATACTTGCCAAAATAATTAATTTTCATTTTCTTATTATTTATTTCATTCTAGACGTCTTCGAGAAAAGTACGACGCTGAGATGGCTGAATTAGAACGCTCTGAACGCCAAGCGATGGAAAAGTACAATCAGATAAAGGTAATACTTTATTGTTATTATATTATTTAACAAAATATCCATCTTTTTCAAAGTATCTTTAGTTCTCCTCTAATTTGGATTTTTTGTATTGTAATTTGGTTGACGATTTAGGCAAAAATGTTGGAAGTAGAAGGCGATAACGAAAGACACAAAGTTCTTATGAAGCAAAAGGACAAAGAGACCAGTGATATTCGCAAGGTAATGTTTATATTATAATGTACCTGTACACTATTTTCACAAGTTTCATGATTGGCATCAATAAAAAGTAAAACTAGAAATATAAAAACCACGAAACTAATGTTTTTAATTTGAATGCATCTACATAATTATATATTCTATTCTGTTCTATCTATATTTTTATTTTGTTTGCTTTATAAAATTTATTAAAATTTCATTCTGATATACAATCTGCCTTTATTTAGGTTTATGACTGCTGTATTTTAAAATTAAAATTTTTTTAAACATCCTTCATTTAAATTCAACAATTTTTTAGTTTCTGATATAATATATAATTAATTACAAAATAATATATTTGAACTAATATAACATTTTTTTAATTTGTTACAATTTTAAAAGAAATTTAAGTCAAAATGATATTTTTTAAAGGGAATTAAGGTAATTGCTTAAATTTTATTCCAGTTATTGAACTACTTTTTTTAAGTATAAAAAGATCATTACAATTTATTATTTCAAAGAAAATTACACAAATTAAGATTAATTAGTAAGTTAATGTTATCTATGGTCAACCTAAAAGTCAAGTGTATGAAATATTATGATTTTATTATCAAACAACAAACCAAACTTAGCCTGCAAACATTAAAATATTAACACTTTTAAACTTCGTTCTCTGCTAAATACCATTTTTTAGTCTTTGATATATTGAGTTCGCTTGGTTAGCACGACTCGAATATTTAATTACGAAACCTGTGAAATTCTTAATTCCAATTTACTTATTTTCTTTGAATGACCTAACTACCTGAAGCTCTACGAAAAATTAAACCATGAGCGCGACCACGCATCGGACATCATCCGGCAAGAGTTTGCGGACAGACTGGTTGCCACGGATGAGGAGAATAAGCGACTCAAGATGGACATGTCTGAGTGTCGAGCACGGGTCACTCAGGAACAGGAGAACTCGGCCGTACAGATGAAGCGGATGCAAAGAGAGAAAGAGACGGAGATGGAGGAGGTCCATAGGAAGTGAGTTCTGCCATGCCTCATTTTATATGTTGTTGTTGTTGTTTATTCCCACTAAAGCTAGCTATTTTCATATTTTATGTTTACCCTTTTCAACTTAAATTAACAGTGTACTATTCATGTAGCAATACTCAATTATACTAGTTTGCTTAAAAAGCTGCGCGACATTGTAATTAATTTAACAAAATATGATTTATAAAAAGCTTACATGAACAGTTATACTCCTCAAACTACCTCAGAGCCTACAATAAACGTTTCTTTTCTGTGGTTTCTTTTTCCAGAGTTAAAGATGCAATAAAACGAAAGGAAGAAAATATGTCAGAACTCAAGGCCCAATTTCAGAAGGAGATTGCCGAGTACCGCAGCAAGTGCGCTTCTGCTGTTCAGCGTTCCGAACATTTGGAGGGTTTGTTAGAACAGCAACGCAAGCAGCTGCTTCAATTAAAATAAAAGCTGACCATGACTTCTAGTGACGTGTAACTATGATGATGAACTTGTCGCACAGTCGAGGCATTTCCTTTTTAGCTCGTATCTTCTCAAATACAGCTATTCCTTTTGACAGCTATAAATAATATACATTATAATCCAAATTACTATTTATACTTGCACAATAACCATTGCTTACATTCCACTCAATATTTTATCCGTCCATATATTAATATATTATGTAATTGAGAGCTGTGACTTTTCCTATCCGTCCTACTGTTTTTACTGAATCTCTTGTTTTCAAGGAAGTCACTAACGTATTTCTTAATATTATTATGTGATCTATTTCCCACTGACTGTTTGCTATCAGTTTACCTGTGATCTTGTAGAATAATAAATGTGTTGTCTTATTTTTGTTAGAAAAGATTATTGTATGTGTATGTACATAACTTTATATTCTTAATTATTTCACTGTTGTCCATTTGCAATTTTGCGCAGTGTTTTTGTCCTAGTGATCTAACCGTCCCTTTTTAAATACATTTTAATTATATAATTTTAATTTAATTTTGTGCCTTCTTTTGACTCATTCATTAATATATGCACAATATTTTCAACTACATATTATATTACAAAAGGAATGAAATGAGCTCTATTATGCTTAATTAATGTTTATTATTCCCATGCTGATTTGTTTCCCTACTTTTTATTGCCATGTACCTATCTATATAAACTATTTTATCAAAACAATTTTTTTTTTCAATTATATCTTTATTCTGATCATGTACTGTGTTTGATATTAATTTACTGGAAACGTTGTAAACCAAGGTTTTTACTGACATTAACACAATATAAAAGTGGATTTTACCTCAGATAACTCTCTTAAATAACCTTTGCTGATAGATCAAACATATCTTAATAAAACACAAATTCTGTAAAATTAAAGATAGATATTACGAGAATTTAAATACCGAAATAATTATTGTTGGTGAAGTAGTAGATCATAATTCTGTAAGCAGTATTTCATTATCTTGAAAAGGTTTTTTTCTTTAATAATGAGTGGTTATTTTTTTTAAACACATATGTTTTTATTATTTTATTATAATATATTATGTTATAGACTGATTTCTTCGAAAATAGAAATGTTATATATTTACAAGATAAATTAGTAAATACATATGACTTATATTATTCATATTTCGACGTAGTATATAAAACATTTTTATTATATGTTGAGTTTTTAAGATTTTTTTGTTCCCGTACATTTTTAGACATCGTAATTCATCTACAAAACATACAAGATAAAATTTCTGCAAAGTGAAACACACCACAGTCAGTTGGAATAAGCATGGCAGCTCCACAGGCTCTGGTCACCAAGAAGAGGAAGGAGTTCATCGGTCTCTCGGCCCCCCTGGGCTACGTGCCGGGCTTGGGTCGTGGTGCTACGGGCTTCACCACTCGATCGGATATTGGACCTGCGCGCGAGGCCAATGATGTTCCCGATGAGCGACATATGGCGCCTAAGAAGCGGAAGGAAGACGAGGGAGAGGAGGAAGATCTCAACGATGCCAATTATGATGAGGTCAGTTGAATAATTAATGTATTAAAAGATAGAAATATTTTTAAAAAGTTGTACAATAATATTTTTTATTCGAAGTGTTTGATAACAATGCCTTAGAAAATATAAAATCTTAATTATAATATCATTTTGTTTAATATTTATATACGCTAAGCGTCTACTACCACTAAATAGTCCACTGCGTAAATTAAAAATTGTCTTTGCGCTTAAAACTATTAAATTAGTCTTAGTTCAAACATAAGCATGATAATTTTCATAGTTTTATAGAAGTATTAATTATTATTCCTTTATGTTGTAGTTATATTAAATATGGAATATCTAGCAAAATATGCATGCTGTAATATGCACAGCAGGATTACAATAACAAAAAGTGTTATATCAATATTGTTAAGAAGAAATGTGGTGCCACAACATTATAGTATTGTAATTTATAACTATTTTAAAATAAAATAAAAGTTATAATATGTAACACTCGTAAAGAATAAACCTTAATAATAATTATATACAGAATTTTCTCTGCTCACATTTGCTTTGTTTTTGCTTTTACGAATTATCATTTTTTCTCTATGATTTTCACAACCCGCTCATCATAATATTGTGTATGTCAGTGAAGATTATTTTATATGCAAAACTATCGATGTTTTACTCTTGGTATCATACTGACAGTTTGTTTACCTAAATACCAAGAGAATAAGGGAAATAATCGTTATTTAATGATAGATCGTCACCTTTAGCTCTATTTACTTGAACTAGTTCACCGGGTACGGTGGGAGTCTGTGCGCGAAAGACCCCTATGACAAAGATGACGCTGAGGCTGACGCTATCTACGAATCGATTGACGAGCGGATGGACGAGCGACGACGTGAGTATCGAGAGAAGCGGTTTAAGGAGGAGATCGAACGCTACCGGAAAGAGCGACCCAAGATCCAACAGTTGTTCGTCGATCTCAAACCCGACCTGGCCCAAGTTTCAGAATCTGAGTGGCTGTCGTTGGCGGAGGTGGGCGATGCGCGGAACAAGAAGCAACGAAATCCGCGGCCCCAGAGATTCACGCCCATCCCAGATTCTGTTATCGCAAAAAATATTGCCGATAGTCAGGTAGGATCGTGGACTGTTTATTACTGAAAGAGATTATTACTGCAAACATTATTATATTCTAATTAAAATTAAATTTATTTAATCTTTTAAATGAAACTTTGCAACTCAACTACTTTATAAAAAATATTATTGAAGAAAAATCACAAAACAAGGCCACTGTTAGATTGCGAGAATTACAATACTAGATTCATTTATTGGACTGAGAATATAGATCAATTTTTGTTGTTTTCTGAAGTTGTGTTTTTATAATATAATTATTATGTTAGTTCTCTCCACTAAGATGAAAATATAACTGAAAGATTAAAACCACTTAGTGTCTAACTTTTAACAAGCAGAATTTTAAGAGCTAGTCAGTAAATTGTTTTAATTATCCAATTTTCTTATTATTTGCATTACTAGAACTACTTATATAAATTTAGTGAAGAACGTAACATACAGAAAAGCACTGTACGAACATTTCTTTTAAGTCATTAAAGATTTTCCTACAAATATTTCTACATTACTATACGGTATCTATATCTAACTGCTCATCTTTTGTAAATGATTCGATAATATTATAAAGCATCCATTTTCTCTCTCTTCACCTCAGCAATCGACAACTGTTGACGCTAGAGACCAGCGTTTTGGCGGCCTAAACACGCCACTCGGCTCACAGACACCTGCCGCTGATATTGATATGAAGAAGATTGGACAGGCCCGAACGTCACTCATGGACATCAAGTTAACACAGGTATGTGTCATATTTCTTATTCAATCAAAATGTATATTATGCAAGATTTGTGAACCGTCAATTTTTTAGTAATATATTATTGTGTTTTTGATGTAATTTGTATTATAACTTTTGAATAAGCATACTCTGATGTTCTTAAATAGCTCTATTATTTCTCCAAGTTATTATTTTTTAGATACATTTTTCATACAAAAATACTTCTTTTATTTTTACCATTGACAATAAATATTTACGGTCATGAGCTTCAAAAGGTATCTTTCATACTTTATTAAAAACATTATTGAGAAAAAGATTTAGGTTAGATTTCATATTACTAAAAATAATGGGGTAATCTCCAATTTTCCCGCGTTAAATTATTTTTGCTTTTTTACGAGGTTTTTTCGATTTTTTAAACGTTTTTTAAATAAGAAAACAAATATCCATAAGTATTTATAAGTGTTACAACAAGAAACATTATACATGAATCACAAGT
>JAYRBW010010064.1:0-13354 GCA_036023295.1 Invenusta paracnida
GAGCTAACACATCTTACGCTTATTTCAATTCTTTTATGATATGAGCTAACACACTTTTTGCCATTTTTGGCTAATAATAATTATTATTACCTATATTAACAATATAAATTTATATAACCACTAACTATAAATTTTGTAGTATTGAAATAAATATTATCATATGCATTTTATATAGCAATTCTTTTGTATTCGTGATTATATTTACAAAAAGAGATAGGGTTTACTTTATTCCAATTTTATTTACTTCAAATATATGGATTTCTGCTACTTAAAAATATTACTTATTTTTTATTATCTACTCACAGGAAAATATAAAATATAGGTACAGAAAAGTCACAATATAATCGATTCAAAGAATGTCAAACGATTTAAAAAAATAAAAATTCAAAGAAGACATGCGTATGTTATAGTCTGTAAATATATTTAAGAAATATTAAAAATGTTTAATATTCAATGTTTTTACATAGACATACGTTATTTAGGTATGTAAGTACCAAATCCATATCAATATATTATATTTGCTTTCAATTTATTTATAGCATATATCAATATTTTGGTATACTTCTAGCTTTGCAAGCATAATTTCTAGCAGTTACTCAAGTGTGAATATAAACCCTACCTGCATTATAAAAATATATGCACACTTAAGATAAAATGGCTCCTACTTATACAACTCTCATGAGTGCAATACTGAACCTATATATTCATCCTGACAGTATATTAGTATGTGACCCCAATCGTACATTGCACACAAACACTTTACTAATATTGTTCAGAGCCTCGTCTATCTCTATTGTGCTTCGAATTATACACATATACATGGGATATATTGAAAGACAATGAAATGCATTTCGCATCTATCTTTACCAAATTTTGCATTGTTTTTACATCAGTGAGACTATCACACTTATTATCCTTAACGGTTTGATGTTAATGAATAATTATCAATATATTCATATATTGGAAATATGTATATTCTCTCAATAATTAAAAAAAGAACACTGAATTTTTTTAATTTAAAAACTGCAAAGCACTTTTTACCCACTTGAATACTTTATCATCCCATAAATGCAGACTTGCAAATATAATTTTATATTATCCAATTAAATTGAATTGAATATTATTTTAATGAAATACTACAAATTGTGGTGAAAATTTTAAGCAATAAAAAATGTTGAGAATAAATTTAGCTTCCTATTTATAATAATAACAATAAGGAAATGAAAAACAGAACTACTCAGTTAAATTTTATTGACACATATAGCAGCAGTAGGAGAATCATAGAAATGTAGTAAATCTACAGGTATTTAAAAATATAATTATGATGATTAAATTATCTTTTGAAGAATATTATCACTAAAACACAATTCTCTAAATAAAACAGTGTAAATATAGATTTATTACAGTATAGGAATTATCTAACATGATGAATTGTTGTCTGGAGTATAGTAAATAGAGGGTATTAATGTGTTAAGTTAAATATTGTATAAATAGATTGACAAAGAATAACATTTTTAACTGTAAGATCAACTTTAAGTTTAATAATTTAACTTTGTAGGTTCATGATCACATAGAGATGTAAAAATAATTTAAAAAAAACAAGTATGAAGGGAGCCAGTTACTGGTGAGTCTTCTGTGCATAACAAATCCAAAATGTCCATGCTACACATAAATACACATATGCATAGTAGGTTAATGGATAATAGTGATGTAAAAGAGGTGGTACATTGTTGAGGAGAAATAAACTGGTTACACAGGATTTTGACATGTTTCTACTCATTTTACTGCAGCATACATGACTCATAGGTGGGCACCATGTACTTGATGTTTATGAAGGCATCCTCGCCACCATGGATCTCAAATGTCTGCAGGGTTTCATGGATTAAATCTCCAAGGTTCTCCCGTTTTTGTTGACTGTAGTCAATCCCATCACCCAAATTCTGGTTCTTGTTGATAAATGTGTTGAGGATGGGCAAGATCTGCCGATAATAGGGCACCAGAGCCTCACCAATCATGTCCCCAGAAACAACCAGATGCTGTAAAACCTTGAGGACTGTGCAACATACCTGCATAAATTATAAATAGGAATTGGAATAGATGGGAAATGACAACATCTTTATACCCCAGAAACTGGAATTATCTGATATTTTACTTTGACAAACAATGAAATCTATAGTTAAAAATAGTATTTTATTAAAAGTACAACATTTTATAATTGTACAAAATTTAATATTATGACTACTTTAATACACTATTATATTAGTACATACACAATCTAACTAAAATGTACAAAATTTGTCATTTTATGATTCTTTTTCTAAAATCTGTATATGTACTTTGAATAGAATACTATGTATATATAAATTGAGCTAACAATAATGTGTATAATGAGATTTTGTACTAAATCAAATTAAATGCAATCATAAAAGGCACCATAGAAAAAGGCAAAATAATTATTTTATTTAAATATATATAATATTTAAGATATTTTTATCGTGTAGAAATAGTTAATGTATTGTTTATAGTTATTAAATATAATGTATTAATTTATAATATAATCATATGATTTCTACCTCAATAATAATATTTATATTTAAATAATTAATAGTGAAATATTTTAAGATTGCCAAAAAAATTTAAAAAATTGTAATGTACTATATACACAATTTATATCTAGGTTGTTAAAAGATTGTCAATTGATAGATAAATTGAGCTTTAAATTAAACTAATATTTTATAATTTACTTTATTAGTATAAAATATTTTAATAATTTATGTATATTATGTTCCTATTAATTTGTCATCCTTTGAATGAAACAAAAAGTAGCAAATTATTCAATATATACAGGTATACAGTTGGGGAATTGAAATTGTGATGAATAAAGAATGATAAATTCAGTAGGTAACCAATTAACAGGAGTATACAGTATACTCCTATTAATTTGTCATCTATTTAATTCATTATTTCTCTGTTACAATTTCCTAATTGTATTTCTGTATATATTGAATAATTCCTCACTCCTGATATGTTGTCACTTTTTATTTTGATAAAGGGTAACAAATTAATAAGAATATATTCTATAATAAAAGTTAATATATTTATATATCATTTATTTTTGTTTTTTAGGAATAATCTTATATTTTATTAAATAATTATTTTTAAGTTTTAATAATATGTTTTAATAGGATCCCTTTATGTAGTTTATGAAAAATATAGATAATATATAATAATAGTACTTAATTCTTATTATACTTAAATATAATTTATTATATATTAAAATTTTTCATATATATATTACTTGTTTTTATATATAATTATTATTTATCTTATAGTCAAATCCATTTATATCAAATTTATAGGGACCAAATATAAGTATTCTATATATCTAAATTTGATAAAAGAGGTTTTCAAGAAAAAATGAATAAAAACATTTTAAAATAGTAAATAATGTACCTGTATTAATCATGGTTTATAGATTATATAAAATATACTAAACATTTTAGGGTGATATTAATAATTATTATTTATATATTGAGTATATTTTTAAATTACATATAATCTAAAATTGTTAATTATAATAGAATGTTATATATTTATTAGTTGTTTTATGCCTTAGTAAAAAAGTCAATAATAGAGGATATATTATCTATATATATAAAATTGAAGACTATTTCTATGACTCACTGTATCATTATGTATCAATACCATATTTTATTGCTATAGCTGTAGAATTGGAAATATAAAGTAGACTTTGATGTAAACATATGAAAGTATATTTTGTGTTTCAGAATGTATTTGATATAAGCTATTATTCTGGTTATAATATTAATAATATTGTAATCAGGACATAGATTTTAGTTCTATATAACCAATTTTGATAAAAGTGGACTCAACTATAAGTATTCACTAGTTATATATAATATATATATATAGTACTTTATAGGTAATATTTATTTATTTATCATTATTATATTGATTTATAAATTAATTTAATAGCTAAAAATTTGGATTTATATATAACTCATTCATCATTATTATTAAAAATCCTGAATATTATTATACTTATAGAGATATTAAAAATATGTTACCTTGTGGTTTCTTAGATTCAAAGCTTGTTTGATTGGAATAATCAACTGTGGGATAACAGGCAAAATTTTAGCTCCTCCATGTTCTAACATGTCATGTACACCTGCAAGTAAAATATATTTGTGGTTAATAGATATTAGTATGTGATCATATTAATATTCAATGATAAGATTAAGAATAGATGGTACATGGATGGTAATTTACTAATATTTACTTACCTTGCCTGGCAAAAAATTCGTACGGATGTTCAGTTTCAGCCAATCCTTCATAAAATAGAGGCAAGTAATGATGATAGTCAAGCTTTTCAATTTCTACTTTCCAAGCAATTTTGTTTCCTTTGCTGTCATGTTCCAATGCAATTGGAAAGTCACCTCGCTCATAAAATTTTCTGAATTGTGTAGGTTTTTCAAGACTACGTTGACTGAAAGCTTTCGTCTTTGGAGGTTCTGTACAGCATTTATCTTTAGCCCCCAATTTATGCTGCTGGCGAGTAGCAACTAAAGCCATTTTTCACTAATCTAATGTAACCGTTATCCTAATCGAAAAGAAGCTATGCAATGAAACCTAGCAACGATTATTTACTAGCTTTAAATAGACTACTAAAACAACATTTTGAGAATATGCGGTATGCATACAAATCTATTTTGAGCATTCTTCTATTTCCTATATTTTAAAAGTACGAAACAATAGACTTTTATATAATATTCGAATATGACACGCCATTTCCAGCTTGTTCTATTGCAATAGGCTAAAGTATCTAAACGTATAATATAACTCATTTGTTTATATTTAAATACCGTAATTTATTATAAAAATAAACTAAAGTTATATATATAGATGTATGTACAATGAATTGGGCGCCTGAATTTATTGATAGATATAAGAAAGATTATAAATCACTTCCAACACAGGGAAAGACAGAACAGGGCCGGTTTGGATCTGGCTTTCCCTGTCATGGAAGTGGTTTATAATATTTCTTATATATACCGTATACATATATATAATAATAATAATAACTTTATTAGAATCACAAACATATCGGTGATAATTTACATAAATGAGAATAATAACAAAATATAAATGAGGGGGAAAGCGGACTAGAAATAGACAGAAATATACTCGTATATAGGCCACACTAAAAAAATGGACACCAAAAGTAGGGTGTGCGTGCGACTTATACACGAGTACATAAAAAATTAAGAAATTTTAATTTAATCAATCGATAAGTGGGGGCACTAAAAAGGGCCGTTTGTATTAATCCGTTGCATCATGAATACGAGTACCTATGTACCTAAATATATATGCGTGGGTTAGGCACACAAACTGAGTCCTGCCTACTTCGAATAATAGGTACATAACAGAGTAAAGAAACTCACTCGATGATACATAGGTCAACTTTGAAATAACTGTTAACTTATGAAGCAAATTCAGCGCAGAATATATTTGTGCAATATTTTTACGCTATAGAATTATTATTATTATTATTAGAAGGTACCTAATAGAAAATAAGAGAAAAACAAAAAATAGGAAAAATTTATCTACTCATCAAATATCAGAAAAAGGGGTTGCGGCTAATAGACGAGTATAAGCTTTTTTGGATTTTTTGGATTTTATGAAGTCAAAATTGGGGTGTGTGGCCTACGCACACGAGTATTTACGGTAATGTGTTAAACTTCTTTTTTTAATATATGTCATCGAAACATTAAGCTATTTTTATTTTCCAGATATTATAAATATTGAAAACCAGTAAATAGAAGCTTTTTCGTGACATATACCTATATAAACCGATATTTATATTATATGAATCATAATAGGGATATATATACATATTATAGCGAGCTTAGACTCCTCGAAATCTCGTGTATATAGTTATTTAAAAAAATTAGGCACACCGTAGTTTACTCGATTTTTAAGAATTAAGTAGTAAGTTTTTAAGTAAATCAGATACATTTTTTTTAAATCAAAACTACTAAATCGGGTCATATTATTGTGAGTAGCTTAAAAAATATATATTATTTTTAAATGTATATTTTTTATTTTTGGTGTAGTTTAATGTAATTGAAGAGGCATAACTACAAGTAGTAGTTGTAGTTGTGTACAAATTTATTCATATTTACATTGCTATTACAGTAATATATACATAAATGAGAAACTAAAACATAGTTCAGTTAATACACGTGTACAAATTAGCTATATATATACATGCATATCAAGATCATGTATTCTCTTAATAATAAGTCTAAGCATTAATTTTAAATATAAAGTAAAACAATCATGGAGTAAAAATTAACATAAGCTTTGTTTTATTACTAGTATTAGTAATATGGCATTCATTGTTAAACAATGTAATTCATTTAATGGGGTACACAAACAGGCAAACAATATATACTTACTAAGAGTTTTGTAAAAAACAGGCAGTCATGAACAATCACTATTACCTGCTAATACCGATGTGTTATGTTTGAAATTTAATTATAGTAATACATTAATTGTTGATTTTACCATGATGTCACATAAAACAATAGCATTAGTAAAATAAACAGCATAATAATAAAATGTATTTATTTCACCCTGGTATTTTAATTTAATGGCACATTTTAACGCTAACAACAATTATATAAAAGTAATTTGACAACATTTTATGAAGAACAAATTTAAATATTTCAATAATTCAATTACGGACACCTTTTTTAATCAATGATCTGAAAACAAAAATACATAGAATGAATAAAAAGAAAAACATTTAGTAGGGACTAAAATATGTTTTAAAAATGCTAAAATTGGCGTATATATAATCAAATCCATAAGTATAACTAGGGCTACTTTTCTTGTCTATTGCGACTGGCACATTTTACCGCACATAACATTTGTTCATAAAAACGAGAATATAACAGGTTATTGTACTAACTTTTTAATTTTTTTAGAGTGCTTTTTATTATTAAGTGCTTCAGAACGACGTAAGCAGTACACTTTGATAAATCATTTACAAAATGCTTTTAAAAATGTCCGATTGTTTGCCCTACAGTCTAAATGAATAAAATCAAATGTTAATAATTCTACTTTATTAAATTTTAATCTACATTACCAAGCTAATCCAGGAGAAGATTTAATAGTAATAGCAAGGATCTATTTCAAAATGTTCTATAAAACGATTTCTACATTTTTCACAACAATAAGCTATTTAAAGAACATCTATCTGTTTTTAAATATAAATTATGATAATCTCTGAATGTTTTACAGTTAAATGTTTTCTATACATTTTAAGTATGAATATAATGTTCATCAGAAACATCTTCTTGATATAATTTTGAGTACCAATTTTTTTCTTCTGGTAAACTGGTTTGCTCAAATTTTAGATTCCAATTATCATCATCCAATCATATGAATAACAACCTTTTTTCTAATAATTTAAATTGTTCAGAATTGGGATATTCTTTTTTTATATTTTCTTATCATTTTCATTTAATGACTTTGATACATTACTTAAACTACTTTGAAAAAATCTTTAACTATAATCTAAAAATATTAATTCTAATTTTTATAGTTTATATTGAATAAAATATATTCTTATGCTGTTTTTGATAATAATTTAAATATAGAATTATAACTATTAAGAATATCTATTTTAATTAATAATTTTTCCATTTCTTTTCTTAAATTATCTATTTAATTTTATCTTAAAATATAATTATTGAGTTGTTTATTTCTCAAATTATTATTTTTCAAATATCAAATAATTTAGTTTTATACAATTGTAAGTTATTTGCATTTAATTTAAGAGTTTTGATTTCTTCAATTTTACACAATTCTTTAATAAATAAATCAGAATCATAAATATAGTTACATCATGAAAATAAACTGATATACATTTTCTATTTTTCCCTTCATTAAAATTACATTGAGAACAAGATATTTTTCTTATTTTCCCAATAAAATGATCATGGTCAATAAAGTGTTTAACTAATATTTGTTTGCAATAATAGCAACAATTTTCTTTATTTTCAATATTTAAACTACCTCTAACTTCTCTTGTTATTTTTTTCTATTGGCACATTTTTATTTCTAAATATTCTAAAATAGTATATAGTTTAATAATAAATTTTATATGACAATCTTCTCCGTCAATTGAAAAATATTAAGATTTAATAATATTTTCATGTTCTGATGAAATATAATATCCAATATAATTTTGTATTTGTTGATGTTCTATTTTTGTAGAACTAGAAGAGTCTAAGTCATTTATCTTCTTATGAAATGCTTCAAAATAAGCATAAATAACAAATAGTATATTACTCTTAAAATGAGGATTATCAAATTTGAAAAGAGCATCATCTGAAAATTTATTGATAGCAGTTTGTTGATTATATATATTTTTTTTATTTTGGTTTACTCCCTAAAAATGTTGGCATGTTTACTTTTACTTCTTCTTTTTCCAAACACATTCTCTTGTATGTTCTATAGTGCTTCTTTACTTGATTTAGATTCCATACCATTTCTAGATATAGAATTGTGATTACTTCTTCTACTTGGTATTAAAGATTCTACTTGAGTAATTAAACAATAATGAGAATTTTCTGTTTCTTCATTAGTTATATACCTATGTATAATAAATCTAACTATTTAACATTTTCTATTTCATTAAATTTAGGATTTAATTGGTTCATCATTTAAATAGTATTGAGATGAAATAAAAGTATTTATAGTTATATTATAAAACTGTATACCTAATTCTATTTTTTATTTTTTGTATATATATTTTTTTGGGGGGGAAATCTATCTCATTAAATATATTAGTAACGAACCCCTTATTATCATTCAAAAATTTATTATAACTCTTTACTTCATTTTTATGATGACCATTTTTTAAATTCTCATCAGTTATTGATCTGAAAAACAAGCAAGTGAATATTAAAAATTAATTATTTTGATTTTTTATATTAATTATATATTTACTATTAAAATTAAGATCAATAGAGAACCACTATTTAAATCATTAATTAAATTTATTGATATAAATGTACTTATTACCTATATTTGAAAATAATAAACCATTCCTCTTCCTTCAAATTCTTCTATTAAATTGATAATTTGATTAATTCAGATATTTTTAAATTCATCATGTAAATAATTCCTAAAAGTAATTGGTTTTTTTAATTGTAAGTAAATTATCTGAATTTCATTACATCGAAGGGAGTAGAATTCTATGACTGGTTTTATTATTAGTTTAAATCTACTTTTAGTGTAATTTAAACTTCTTAGACGACTTTAATCAAGTTTAATCAATTTATCGTCTCACTCTAAGAATTTAATAATATAATATTCATAAATATCGTCTAGCACTTTACCATTTATATTTAAGATGAAAATTTTATGTATACGAATTCATTTTTTAGAAATTATTTTAATTTCTATCATATACTTTATTTTATTACAGTCTAAATCGTTTTGTAATTTTACTTTCTTAATTTGTTTTATTTGCTGTTTTATTTGCTTTTTTCCCTAGTAAGTGAAGTTCGTAAATTTTCTATTTCTTCGTCTCTTTGATTTTTTTAAATATCTGATGATTTTGGTGTTTTATAATTAATTCCTTCAATCCCAGTTGTTGGTAATTATTTTTGTAATATTTTATTACCAGTATTATTTTTTAATTTTGGTGCATTTATATCTTTATCTATTTCTTTTAAAAGATTATCGAATTCTTATAATTCTTTAATTGTAATAATTTCATAATTTCTACTTTCTCAAAATATATGTATAATTTATTTATATAAGAATTCATTAGTTCACAAATTGTTCTATAATGAGATTTCTTTTTGAAGTTTATCCAAAAACAATTCCTTATGTAATTGTTGTTTTTACAGCAGCTGCTTCTCCAAGAATTTCAGCAATAGTTGCTGCAATTGTTGGAGCAATTAAACCATGACCTGTACCAATAATTACTGAAGTATTGATATTAGTGATGCTAAAGTTATTCCACCAATTTTAATTATACTATCTGCACTTCCTTATTTATTTTTAATTTTCATATAATGAGCCAATTGCTTTTCTAAATGAATTTTTTATGTAACAAATTTTTTGCTCAATATTTGTCTCTTTCGGTGTTTAATTGAGAACAATCCGGATAAAATATATATTGTTCATTTATTCCACCTTCAAGAATTTCCTTTTCTTGGTCATGTTCTTGATTAATTATTTGTTCATTCATTTATTTTAAATAAATTTTAAATAATCTATCTAACAGAATGTATAATATTTAGCAGGAAAATCGATCATCTTAGTAACAGTTGTATCTGCCAGAATAATCAAAACATAAACATTCATTAACTCTGAACTTTCTTGCTTCTATTAGAGATACATATTAATGGTTTACAAATAGTTAGATTTTGATTCCAACTTGTTGCTGAACTAGCTGTAATACCTTGTGATTTTTTCCATCCCAAAATGCCTTTGTTCCATGAGATTTCTTAATGCATATAAATGTAAGTTGCTATCTCTAGTTTCTGTTGGTGTTTAACTACTATTTAATCCATGAGATGCACCTTCCATGTTAAGTAATGCTTGTCCATTGTGAAATCAACTAAAACAATTATTTCCTAAAGAACTAATAAATACTATACCATCTGCATACCTGCAGTTGCGAGAATAAAGAAAATGAAATTATTACCAAATGTTGTTGATGTTTAAATACTATGTGTACCATTAGAATCTAAAGCATTATTAGATAATTTAATTGAACCAAGTCTAGTTGTGGGTCATCAGAAAGGGTTCTCAAGTTGAATAATTTTATTATGTTTCAAATCAAATTCTGGTGTGATTAAATATGTGAGGGAAGAATCAACATAACTCTTATTTGAAATTTTTAGTTATTAACCAATCTTTGTATTTATTGTATGATATTTTATTATCAACATAACATTTATTTGTAACAACTTTGTTTTCACCGGATCACTTAAATTATAAATTCTATTATCCTTCATATTTACATCTTTAGAAGTTAAGCGGTTTACCTTCACATATATAGTTTCTAGATTAGCTGCATCAGTAGCAATTGTTGGACATTGTAATTGAGAAATTTTATTTAAATTCATATTTAAATTTCTAGAAGTAAAATCATTAATTTAAAGATTAACATATTCTTTTGTAACTGCATCATTTTCTGCTATAGGTGATTATATATTTCTTAATGTATTATTATCAATATTTAAATCCCCTTTAATTTCATCATCATCTTAACCTTTTCCGGGCGGAATGTGGGCCCTGCCCACATCAAGTGCATAAAACAATTCCGGCTTGTGGGCGTGGCCCACTAGGCTAAATTAGTTTATGTGCAATGATTTAATGCTGCCGGAATATCTAAAATAGCTTGTAAGCGGCGTCGGAATACAATAGGCTGCCGCAGTGTGCAGTGATGTCAGTTGGTTATTGATTTAGCCAAGCTAGCGCTGTAGACTTCCGCAGTGTGCAGTGATATCGGTTGGTTGTTGATTTTTCCAAGCTTGCGCTGTGATTAGTGACAAGTAGGGGGTTATAGTACAGAATAAAATCTCGCTTTGCAAGGTAGCAATTTCATTGTGCACGTGATGGATACAGACATATACGAACTTTGTGCAGTGATAAGATGGCTTCCAGACCAAAACGCAATCGCTTTACAACTGTAAGGTATGGTTTCGACGACGAAGCAGACACATGTGAAGAAGAGGAGAACCTGTCTGAGACTTCCATTAATGACATTGATGCTGGCATAACATCTGATTCTGATTCAGCTGATGAAGAGGAGAACGCCAATCCTGCTGGTGATCGCGGATGGACTAGAGTGATGGCAAACCAGGACTGTTTTCCTGACAGACCTCAATAGACCCGCAATACTGGTCTTCAGATTGCTGTTACAGAATCTGTTGTAGACATTGCACTCGTACTGTTGGACGAGGAACTATTTAGATCAGTATAAGTACTATGGTCGAATTCTCGAGCAGATAAACGACAGTACCCAGAACTTACGAGAGATGGAAAACGACGTCATCAGATGCAGTGGGAGATCTGTATCAAAAGATTACTTGGCAATTTCCTAATCTTACTAAGGTTTACTAAGTTTCGTTGTGTCGGGATGTCATCCGAGGATGCAAAACGTTTATACGCTATGCTTCTTGTGACAGGTTTGGTAAAAAAACCTTACCTAAAAGACTACTACTCTGGAAACAATTTCATCGAGACACCTTTCTTTCACCGACGGGACACTTTTTCGAGAGACAAACTTCACCTGCTGTTGTCAATTTTACGATTTGCAGATTACTCGGGTGAGCATGAGCCTAGAAAAATGGGGAAAATCAATCCATTGGTCAATATTCTTTGCAGGAAAGCGCAGTCCTTATACATCATTGGTAAAACAGGGAGCGTAGACGAATGGGTAGACTGTTTATGAAGCAATATATACCTAAAAAAGAGCACGCTTCGGTATAAAGGGATTTTCTCTAAACGATTCGGAGACTGCCTACACTTATGATATCGAAATATATCCAGAAAAAAAAGAAACTCAAGCTTGGTGTCCAAATATTGACACAGAAAATTTGTCTGTATCGAAAAAAATCGTGATTCATTTATTTAGCAGGTCAAATTTGATGAATGTGGGCTTTGAAGTTGAATTGGACAATTGGTTCAACAGTGTCAGGTTGGGAAATTATTTGCTGGAAAGAAACACATTTTCTTTGGGCACAATAAGGGCTGTTCCAGAGCGTCTAGTTAATTTTTCTATGCAACCCATTTCGTCGAAGTTTGCTCGTTGTGAAATAATGCTGATAGTCAAATTCATGTACAAACGCGTAGTCTATGTGTCTTCAACGAAGCATCGTGCAACATTGATCCAGAAGAATCGTCGTGGAGGAAACAATGCTGATATGCAGTACTACAAACCTGAAATAATCGAAAAGTATAATTTGTCAATGAACGGGGCCCATCGAGTAGACCAAATGCTGTCATCAGTGAAAGTTTGCGTAAATCTTTCATTTGGCCGAAAAAACTGGGCATATTTTTGATGCAGCGTATCGGTGTAGTCAATGGATTCATACTAGCGAAAAAGTTTTTTTTCGGTAGAAATGCGCCGCCGTACTCTTGCTGAATATACATTGCTTCTAGTTAAGAAACTGAACGAACTCATTGGCTATACCGGCTCGCCCAGCAGCAGAACTCTGCGTTGTGCACCACAAACTGGAGGATATCCCAGCGACTGCTAAGCAACCAAGACCTTAAGCACGATGCAAAGAATGTTACAAAA
>JAYRBW010010075.1:0-13354 GCA_036023295.1 Invenusta paracnida
CTATAACATGTTTTTTGGTTTATATCAGTGCATATTAAAATTAACATATACTATATTAAATACGCTATATATAACATCTACTTAGTAATCAGCACCAGCTATCGATTATTTAGAGGCTAACTGGCGGAGACTATTTTCTCATTGGGAAACAGTCACACTAAATTTTCGTCTCACTCCGTCTAAGGATTCTTTGTCTATGAATTATACACACATCACGGAATACCTTGCTGATATTTTATCGATTATAATTTTACCTTTTGGTATACATCAAGTGTGTCCTGCATATACATAGCTGACTATATGTTCGCTTCATTATTGTCCTCGACATGTAGGACACACTTACTGTGTACTAAATTGCAGAATAATAATCGATAAAATGTCAGCATGTGTCCCGTGTTCCGTGATGTGTGTGTAAACCAAAGCATTTTGGATAACATTAAAATTTGTGTACAGTGTAAATATGAAATCATTGTTTGCTTGTTAGATATGATCTTAATACCATTGATCACTCAAGTTAAAATGAATATCTAAATACTGTGATTTTTATACAGATCGACCTACACGTTGTTGAGTAGGTACTATTATTTAGGTTGGGGGAGGTGCCGGTGTAACTATAAGAAGATTGGGGGGGAGTGCATTTCGCAGTGTCACGAGAAAGCGTGTGTAGAAAAATAGCGTAAGCATATCTCCCCAAGGGGGGTGTAAGTTTGTTAGCCATTGGACATATTTTGTTGACTCACTCAGATAATTTCAAGTTATAGTACACTTAAGTAATATGCGGGAATATATGTAAATGATACTTACTAATACCACTCAATAAATATTGTAAAATATTTAAAGACGTTTCTTTGTCTTAAATGACGAGAACATACTGATTATTACATGTAAAATACAACCCAATTGATATCTGATATTCCATTTTACAAGTATCTGCAAGATTATTTTTGATATTTTGTCTTTATGTTAGTTTCTTGGATTTAATTTTTTTATGCTGTTGTTTTTGTTTTGAAGTATGTATATTAGACAAAATACAATTTATGAATGAAATATTAAACAGCTATATTTAAATTTTAATACCCTTATATATCCGAACCTATTTTTAGTCATACTATTTTCTCCCAGGTGGTTTTTCCAGTATCTAAAAATAGATTATTTTATTCTGGGTAGAAGCAGCTGATTATAATGCGAACCATCTCCAGGGTGTTTCAAAAGAAGGTATACAGTGTATAGTAAATTATAGGCATAATTGGAATTTCCAAATTCTAAAATGCGAATTTCCACATTTCTAAATTTAGTCAATGGATTTTCCAAAGTCAACCTTTTTAAATAATACTCTCTCATTGTGTCATTATTATCCTATCTAAAATTGATTGTATAGATAGCTAAGATTAGCTAAAAATGTCTTAAAGATATGTTAAACTCCTAAATGAATCGCGTAATGTATGCTAAGAGTTCCCTACTGGTATGCTAAAAATGTCTTACGTATGTAAATAGTAGTATTGAACTGCATGCAGAATTTAAAATAGTGAACACTCTTTGTATAATTAGTCTATGGTTAAGAATAGTCATTATAGAGATAAGTATTAATTCTCCTCGTCAGATGTATAGTTCTCCTCTTCGTCTGTATTTTCTTCATCAACGCCCACCTCTTTTCTTGTTATTTCACCAAAAGTTTCATGCACTTGGGTTTTCCAAGACGCTGTCGTTTTTGTATAAATAATAATAATAAGATGAAGAAGAAGAGGAAAAATTTTAAATCGAAATTGACTCCCTTTAAAAGGTATTTAGAAACCCTTTTAAAAGTTTATATTAGTAGGTTCATTTGCGCGGCTTGGCGATTACTCTGATACCAAAAAATATGAGCTTTTAAATGCATTCTAGTCTTTATTACTAGCGGTAAAAAATGGGCCTATTCTCCTTAGCATTAATAACTGGAGCTGTTAACATCTCTCAAGATAATTGCTGACGCTCTGTTCTTGCTTGACGATGCGGTGTCTAATTTTTGTCAGCCAAGATATTTAATTGATATTGACGTGTAATCGGAAAATACATTTTCTACATAACATTCATATTTTTAGATTAATCGCTGGAAGTATATCAATAGGTGCACACAACCGTTTTACCTATCAATATGCAACGAAATAAAAGCGCAGATTTATTTAAGTGAAAATAATACTAACTACACGTTAGACAGACAATCATATGAGATCAAATCAAAATGTAACTATTTCGATACTGAAAGATATTTTTAGGTTTTATTTTGACACAATTGTTTAATTTTCATATTCAAGCTTTAAACTAAAATTTAAAAAATGCAAGTAACTCATACAATTTAGAAAAGTCATAATTCCTTTGAAATTTAATCATATGAGAAAAATCAAATTGATGAAATATGCGAAAATATTATTGTCTATTTCAGAATTTTATAAATAATATTTACGTTGTAGGTATATATGAAATTATATTAATATAGAAAATATAGAGCATTGCAAAAAATGAAAGTCAAGGATTAACGAGTTCAAAGATAAAACGTAAAATAAAGTTAATACCCGTAGTTCAGTCATTGATGAAATTAATTTGGAAAAAGGTGCCAAGAATTATATTTTTAATGCTGGCTATTACAAATCCATTTAATATATGTATGTATTTAGATGAATATATATGTAGAATTTATTCAAGATAATAAAAAATGAGAACAAAAATTTAAACAAAATTCTTTCCAAATTTACATTTTTATGAGATCAAAGCTGAAGCTTGCGTGAATATATTGGTTATGTTCAATAAGCTACGAATGCGAATTGTGAAATAAAATAATTATTATTAATATAAATCCAACACCGAAGAATTATAAATCGTACGATCAATCCTATCTGCAGTTTTAATAGCTACCTAGCATTATTAAATATAATTCTTGGCCCCTTTTCTGTATTAGTTTCATCCTTGGCTGGACTACCTATCTTCCACATTATTTTAACATTAAATGCCTGACTTTGTTTCTTGACTTTCATTGTTACGATTCTATCGTTTTTATTTTGTAAATTTATGGAAGCACTTTTTCATCGAAATTTACTCCCTTCAAATGTATATCTGATATAGATATACCTATACCCTCCAAAATGCTCAACGCGCTATTTTTCAAGAGCATCTTATGATTAAATGGACATCAAAATTGATATGTTTTATACATTTTATATGGGTTGATCCATTACTGAATGGGGGATGAGTGGGTGGTGCAGGCTTTTGTTTTATATGCGTTATAAAAGTGGAGTAGGTAATGGTATGGCCAAAATATGTACTTGAGTACTGCAGTAGGTACCGACTAATTTTAGAATCTTTAAGCTTACATATTTAAATAATTGTAGCTGCTGTGTTTGTTTAATCATTCATTTATTGAGGCAGTGTTAGACATCGTTAGGGCACATATATGTAGGTATAATAGTTTTTGGCTTTTGTTCATTTAGTTTACGTTGGCTAGTATCATTAATATAGTACTGCATTTAAAGTTTAATCTGACAAGTGCCTAGGTTCTGACTTCCAGACGAAGGAAGCAGAGAGAATCCAAGTAACGATTTATTTATTAATGGGTGGGTCAGGAATATTGACTTTAAATAAATTACAATATTATGTTGTTATATTAACGTCTATGTTTATAACTGATCAAATTTTGGATAGCATTTATGTCTAGAGATGGTAGCTACCGCATCGTCTTTTCGCATTGCATTGAAACTATCGATTCAATAATTAATTATGAATATAAGCCACTAGGATATTTAAGTTTAATGATTACTAATTTGTATATTTAGCAAAGTCATGAAATAAAGTACTGGCAGGCGTCAGTCTGACGTGATCCATATTATACCTACTGAACAGTATATTTAATAACGTCAATTTCTACTTTAATTTTAACACTAAAATAATTTGTATATGTAAAACCAAGTTTAAACATTTGCGATGCACACGTATGTCTTTTATAAGGCCTGCTGATTTCATAGATCACATTTTGTAACCATAAACAAACCCAATTATTATATGAACAATGAAATAGTTGTTACTATTAAAAAGAAAAGAATCATAAAAAGTATGAAATTGAGTAATAAAATTAAGGAAATAAACAAAGCAGTCTTGAATGGTCTTTACATGTGAAAAAAAAGTTTAGGACCATAATTTTGCTTTCTGCATTTTACCAAAACAATTGAAATTAGCTTTCTGACTTATCTTTCGCATTCAATTTAATTTTTAACTCACATCGATTTTAAATTTTCTAAACACTGCTGATATTTCGTAAATAAATTAATGCTAGCTGGATTATTGATGAACGATGAATGATGACTGATCGTAGAATTGATCGCGTAACCTAGCATAATCAAATCAACCAATGATAAATCTACCCGTTTTAAATTTTGTATTTTATTTTCAAAGCCTTAGTTATTAGCAAGAAAGTAAATTCATAACAGCTTCATAGCTTCAACAGAGTCGACGCGCTAAGATCACAACTCCATTACATCAACATAATGGCTCAATCTAACGAAAACAGTAAGTTTTTTAGCCATCTTTTTTTGTATTCAATAAATTCTATACGATCTCAAATAAAATAACAATGCATTCTTCTGAATAGTGTTACTAGTTACGCATTATAAACTGTAATAAAAACTTATATTTATGCTTGAAAGTATTAATCCGTTTTCTTTTCTTTTTTTCTAATATTTCAGACAAACCTGAAACTCTGCCTCAAGATCAAATTGATGGCAACGATTCCAACACAACCGGATGGTATTCTGGTGCATGGGGTGAGGAAATTGTAAGTGGTGCCGCATAAATACTCTATTATTATACTACGATGGCACTAAATCTAAAACTCTTTATTTATTTCAGGGCCGATTAAAGCAACCCGTAATCGTTGCTATTGTCTATAATAAGCGGGAAGCCATGCACGGACAATTCCGAAACATCTGTTTCAAGATCTCCAATATCATGAAATCTTACGGCCATGGCGAGTTCCTGGGAACTGCCAAAGAGGTGAGGCTTATTGAATTAATGTCTGCTCATATTTGTCAAATAGGTTTTAGTAAGAATAGAATCTATGTATTTATTTAAAGGCATTACGTTTTAAAAAGTCTGGTTTATAGAAAAGTTGATAATTAAGTCTTTTTCATTAGTTAAATACCTTTATTATGCTTAAAACGTAGAAATAACTTTTTAATTTGTTTTGTTATAACTCATTTCTTCTGCAGGACACCATCGAATGTGTCGATGGTATCTGGAATGAAGACTACGGTTTGGGTCTTCTCGCTTTTGATTCGGCAGCTGATGCTCATCGCTGCATTCAGGCGAACACTCAACTCCGAGACATTCAATGGCACGGTGGAATTGATATGCTGATTGTCCCAATCTCGGGTTCTCTGAAATGCCCCAAAAGTGAGTAACCGCTTTTTTATACATCAATCGTATAACTTACTACTGATAGGAATGCAAAGTAGTATACTGAATAATTTTTGTATCATTTCAGACTTTCCGTTTCTTTCGGTGGATCTGTGCGACATGAACCGCGAACAGTACTGCAAGCACTTCCAGCAGTTGCGTCAAGCCGCCAAGGAACACAACGGTGGCATTGTTACCGGATGCAGTCCAGTTGAGGTCGTTCGTGGCAAGCACAATCCTGCCTTCCTCACCATCGCCCAGTGGCGGTCCAAGAAGGATTTCAACAACTTCCACAATAGCAGTAAGTGATGCTTGCACTGCACTTAATTCAGTTTCTTAGTTAACTTGGCCATAAATGGAAACATTTAATCGTTTTAAATATTGAAACATATTTCGTGGTAGTTTCGCAGTGATGATCCATTTCGCTTGTTTCGGATGCGGAAGACTGCAACCTGTAATAATTGTGATGTAGGGCTATTTATTATTAAAATTAAATTTGTGGCCACGAATGAATACGATAAATTCATTATTTAAGCCCGAAAGAACGGTTCAAACGAATTGATTGTAAGGTCATCACCATAATGCGGCGAAGTTTTCCACATTCTGCACAAATCGAAATGGTTTATCCTCTTTTTAAAATTGCTTAATTAGTTAAAATTGCTCAATTTACTACCAACAAATTAACAAACTGCAGAATGTTGAAAATTTCTTGATGCCCTTCCAATGCTTGATGTCTGCCTGTTCTTTCTTGCCTTTAAATAATGAATGCGCGTCGTCTAGACCGTCTACCGCTCCGCAAGGATGTTGGTGGCAGCGGGAGTGGATGGGACTGCTGGATGTGCGAGGCCGAATTGAATCCGGTCCCATTCGCGGGGGTCATGCATCCGCAACAGAAGCGCCTTCGCGCCCAGTCTCTGAGTCAGGATCGTGTCGTTGTGGAGACGGTGGTGGAGAGGAGTAAATCGCCCTGCCCTCCACCCACCAACAGTGACAACCTCTTCGAACGCAAGAGTCGTTTGACGAAAGAGGAGGTAGAGATGGGCGTTGACCCCGACTGCCAATGTGAACCAAAAAGTCGTAGCGCCGTGAGAACGCCCTCCAAAACACAACGTAAGCCAGTCTCGCCGGGAATCACATCTTTGGGGTTGCTTAAAAGTTGGGGCGCGTCTTCCGCACCGATATAATTTGCGAATGGATATTGTTTTTAAAACGTTTTTATGATTATTATTAATATTATTCTATGCCAAAGTAAAGTAAACGTTCATTCTCTTTCTCTTCTCTCTCTCTTTCCAGGCACCGCGTATAACGAATGCTGCGGGACGCGCATGTTCTGCCAGTTCGTTCCCGGAGTCAATAACTAAAAGCACAAAAAAGAAACCAAGCCAACGCATTTTCCGGAAGCTGATGGCTGTTCCTTACTTTTTTTGTTAACTTCCCCTTTCTCTGTCACATTTATTCATTCACTCTTTATATAAGTTATTCTATTAACTGAATTTCCTCAGCTTATACTCCGTATGTAAAACGACGCTTTATGTTTTGTAAACAATTAATTTGATTACGATTTTGTTTAATGCATTAAACATTACTTTAATTTAATGCCAAATGCTGTATATTTTGTTTTATCCTATTTTTTGGGGGAATTACTTTTTAAGTACAAATATTTAGTTTTATTATTTATACAACATTTACAAAATAAATTGAAATGGTTCCAAATTATGGGTTTTATTCACAATTATAAGAAAATCTTTTTAATTAATAATACTGTTTCCGTAGTCAATAAAATTTTGTTTGTCTAAATATATTAATGATGTATCGTTTAGATAAACAGAATGATAAATATAAATCTCTTTTATGATAACTAATAAATTATTTCACTAAATTAGTCAATCAACTTGCATTAAAGTAAATCTGATCTTTCTTAACATTAAATTAAAATAATACCAAATAAATGTGTACAAAAATAGTTCATGAATTACTGAATATTAATTAAGTTAGTTTCTTGGCTTAAATTTTTGTGAAAATTAAATTATAGATAATCGGGCAGCTCTAATACTTTACTAAATGTTGTTGATTTAAGTAAAAACTAAATTTAACAGCGAGGGTTGAATGCAAAACAGTTCCGAGAGGATGATCTCATCCTAAATTATCTCTTATATTGGAGGAGTTGTTCCTCAAATGAAATGTAAAATGATTTTCGAGGAATTTGCGATATTTATTTATATAATTCATTTAAAAATAAATAATATTACTCTATGGTTTTCACAATAGAAAAAGCAATGTATTTTTACTAATGACGAAAAATTTCTTTTATTATTTATCAAAATGATATTTTGGAATCTAGACAAAGACAGTTATGGTATGTTTTATCGTTATGTTTTCGTTATGACTCTAAATATTATATCTCACATATCTATTTAAACATAAGCAAAATCCTGATCATAGTGTTTTATTCATATTCCCTAATATGTTATTTACACTGGGAAACAAGAAAAAGTATTTTAATAATTTATCTGGAATGATCTCGTAGCGCAATTTCTAATTTCATGTCTGGGCTTAAAGGCTCATCTCTTCTGTTGCACATAATTATTTATTTGTCTGGCAAGATTAATCATCCCAGAAGTCAACGAATACAGATTTTGTGATTCAAAAACGATGGCAAAATTCAACATTAGTAAATATTTCGTTAAGGCACCTGTGGACTGTTCACAACCTGTTACGGTTATATCTTTGTAAGAGATTTGCTCATCTGTCAAAATCGCCTGTGTATATGTGCGTTCCGTTCATTTTTTCATTTAAATATTACATATTAGTGAAGAGCTAATTTAGTAAACTATATTATATGGTCTTAAAATAGCTCCTCAAAATATTGGGACGCTCCTAGATTTGAAAAAATATTTTTTGTATCAATTACGTAATTAACTAAGTGGTTACTAAAACAGTGATAAATTAAGCCAAAATTAAATACCTCAGAGTATTGATATAATATTAGAGTTCCAATTTGTCTTACTTATTGGAAACAGATTGATACTAATATTTTCTAACGCTAAAGGTTTTGTCAGATAATGTTTTAAATACAGTATCTTTTATATATAGTATCCGAGTATGTGGTATAAAAGTTTGAGATACAAATTGTAGCTAACTTTGTTTTTAGATATTCTCAAGACATATAAAAAGTGTTCAAGTATCAATAATTAATCTACAAATAAAACTATTTATTTCTTATCCGCATTATTGCAAACTTTCATGAAATATAACAATCTATCGCCATAAATATACAACGCGAGACATATGCTATCAATAAGAGCCAACATTCTGTTTAATTCATATTGTAGATATAAATAAACTATTTAGAAATTTTTGGAGCATAGAAAGTTGTTTTACTTTATATACATAGTTTGTCTATCTGCCAAAATTGATTGTGCAACTCATTTGAAGAAATAAGTTTGTGGTAAAAAATAAAGATCCTTTTCTGATTTTTAATTACTACGATATAAGACTATTATAATAAGTAATAATCATATAATTTATCGGATACCCTCTACTCTCATAAATAAATTTATATGTTGAGTAGTAGATAATTTTAGATGATATATTTTCTATAGTAATAAGAAAATGTATAGGAATATACTCATTTAAAAAAAATCTAATATATATGTTGCCCAAAATTTGTCATTGAAAATATTTTTGGTTGCTATTTTGTTACGTACAGTTAATCTATATCTAATATGGTTTAATTACTTTATGAAAAATGTAATATATTCTGAAGAAAGTTGTTTTATTTGGAGGAATTATCACATATTTCAATCAATTATGTCAATAAATGACTCTGGAAATTATTAAGATAATTCTCGCATTCAAACCCGATTTATTAGCGGTCAAAAATAGGCAGCTATTCCAAGCTTGGCCTATTCTCTTTAGCATTAATGACTAGAGCTGATAGCATCTCTCAAGCTAATCGTTGACGCTCTTGTTCTTGGCTTATTCTCCTTAGCATTAAAGACTAAAGCTGCTATAGCATCTCTCAAGCTAATCGCTGATGCTCTTGCGTTCTTGGCTACCGCATCGTCTAATCATTTTAAGACCTTACAATGGAGCAATGTTTGTATTTTTATCATACTTAAATACGAATATTCTCGCTAATTTTTAACTGAATAGATAACTTGTGACATGTCAGTTTCCTAATTAGTAGAAGCTTGTAAAAGATAATTAATTAAAAGTAAACACGTTCGATTTAGTAAAATAAAAAAATATTTAAAACAAAATAAATTATTATATGTATATTCTTTATAAGCTATAATCGGTGCTTCTAAAATTAGTAAACAACGTAGTCTAGTGGTTAAATAACGTTTGATTCATGAAACAGCCCCTATTTTCCACTATCTCCGCCTGAAAGGTTACAAAAAAATAGAAATAAAAACGGTCAACTTTGATCGTTATAATGGTGGAATATATTCATCACATTTTCATTTGGTACAATTGGCACAATGGCCAGGATAGGGGAGTGTCTGTACAATCGCATGTGTTGTAGTAAATTAATAAGCTACTCAAATAGATTATACTTATATATGCATCAGGTACACAGCATGTGAGGCATGTATATGAAAATTGAAGTTAAGTTGGATAAGTAGTCAGTACGGTAAGAGTGTAAATTAAAACTGTTCAAGGACATAATTCAAAGTATACCAAACTGTTCACCAGGTATTCAAGAATAGCCGGTGAAAGTTTAAATGTTTAAGATGAATGGGGGGGGGGGGGTACAAACTATTAACGATAATTAGAATTTGTTTATTAAAAAATATATATAATTATATGTTATATCATATCTATACTACTAATAAAAGTTTACAGTAGTAGAATGAATAATAACCAAATAGTTTCATTTGAGTGAATAGCGAAATAAACATGTTGCTACGTTGTCAAATCAATTTATTCGAATTTCCCAATGTCCACTTTTCGGACCACAAAAAAAGACAATTCTGATACTACTTATAGTAAAATTCTACAGTTGCGTAGCATGGAATCAGGTGATACCAGTAAAATATAGCGTATTATTGTACAAATTGGTATAGTGTCAGGGAGCACCGTCAAAAAGTACGAAAATTAAGTCTTCTGCAGTAACCAAAGGAGGGTGGAGAGTGTGAGTACAGTACAAATGAAGTATTGCTCCGAATGAAAGACTGGACTTGATAAATATATTTGTCAAAGGAAGATGATCACATGTCACAAGCCGACTCTTATATATCAAATATATCTAGAGCTATAAGTAGAATAAAGGCGACGACATACGACGTCAGAAAAAAAAAGAAAGAAAACTACACACCAAGCAATTTCTACGAATATATTTTAAATGACTATATCTCGGTAACTAAGCATCTCTAAAGTCTCAAGGTCAACGCTTCCATAGTTACCTAGATATCAGTGTTTGCAATATATATATAAGTTCAATTCCACACGTGGAAGGCGCATTTTGGGACATGCTAGAGTTTAGAATTTGTTAACCGAGTGTGTTGTCTGATTCCCAAATTAATATTCTTAGACTTCAATCCAACTCCAACTAATAAACAATAATTCAGCAGGAAATATACAAGTGGAACAGAATTCTTCTTTTCGCGAATTGCCTTAAACCTATTTTCGAACTTCACATTTTGGGACGCTGTAGGCGATTTAATTATCGACTGACTAAAGAGAGACAATGAAATATAATTGACTTAATATACAAACAAAAAAGGTTAAATCGTGAGACGAATATGACTCGAAAGGAGTTAAGCAGGGGTGAATGAACACCATGGACGAACATTTAGTCACTATTTGTTCCGATGTTGAGAATATACGAAAGGCTACAAAATATTGAAAGCAATGGGGCTTTATCCCCTCAAACACACGCTTAAGTAATGAATACCATAAATAAAATAGGTCAGCTATCTATCTACAAATTATGCATAAATCAATAATAAAATTAATAGTATTCCATCATTTCGTCGCAATGCCAACAAATTATTAAATTCAAATTAAGTGGCACATAAAGTTAGCTGTCTCGATTGCTGAAAAATTTTTGAAACGTCTTCGAAGGATCAAACAAAACAACAATGTTTTTAACTGGTCACAAGGATTAGCATTAGCCAATCAAAATCCGTCTTAGAAGACACAGCCTTTGTTGATTGGAGGGGAGGGGAGAGAAGAGGGGGAGGGGGGGGGGATAATAGCAGCTGTTAAAGGGATAGATACGCGGTGTGCATTATATCAACTCGAAGTCCTCCTCAGAATCGTAGGTGTGGTCTGCGTTTTTGAGGAAGTCTGAAAAGGTGAAAAGGTACGAAATGAAGTAGGCAGTTTTAATAAAACTTCGAGGGCGAATATTTCCTCTAAATTCTGTAACACAGAAATATTGATTTGGACTAAGTTATGAAAAGTGGTAGAATATTTTAAACAATAATATTCAAAAATCTCTTTTATAAATATAAAGAAAAACCAATTTAATAACGTTTCATATTTAAAAGGAAAATCAAAAATTATTTTAATGACTTTCAATGGCTTGATACAAATTGCCATATTCTGACAATTTCAATAAGTTTTACTGAATAACGGGTATTTCGCAGTCGTATTATATGGATGTTTTATCTATTTAATAATATTACCGACATTTCCTTTACGTATATTATGCCTGATTTCACTATAACTCAAGTAGCTCTAATTTTGAATAGCAATGTAGATATCAATTATATGAAGCGACGCTTCAGAGAAATAAGTAGAATAGAGGAGAGGCCACAGAGCTATAAGTAGAATAGAGGCGACACCACAGAGCTATAAGTAGAATAGAGGTGACACCACAGAGCTATAAGTAGAATAGAGGTGATACCACAGAGCTATAAGGAGACGCAAAATAAATAGAAATTAAAATATCCAATTACTTATTTAAAACATACGTATTACGCATTTCAGTGTTAGAAATATTTTTTGTACCAATTAATACGCATTAATAAATTAGCACTGTTTAACAATTTCTACTAATATTCTGAGTACCTACTTTAATACTTTGAAACTAACTATTATTATAAACCTGTTTCCATTAATATCTACATAATTAAAAAAGCAATACGATTTAAAAGTATATTTAACAAACTTTTGATAATAGATTTCAGTATTATAATTATTGAACGCACATTATATAAGCAATTGAATTTCAAGAATTTATAAATTAGCTCACATTTTTTTAAATAAAACTCATAATGGCACACAAAATTAAACTAGCAATAATTAAACCCACTAATTCAAAGTGATATTGCTATGTTTATACCGATAGAAAAAGGAGCTAAAATACAATATATATATATATAATATAGTAATTAACAGCAGTTGCATTTTAAAAGGAATACATTTTCTGAACTTCGTGAATATCAAGAGTGTAGGTACCTACACTTTTATGGAAAATTCATTGTGTTTACATAAAATTGGAAGTTAAATACAAATAGATGGATAGCAAAACAACAGATTATAAAATAAATCGGTTTAGAATATTGTTTGAGAATATAATTTAAAAGAAATTCCATCGGAATGTGAATGAGTTCAGCAATTGCAATAATTGTGGACTTCTTTGATATAATAACAAATCACGATACTATTTACAATAATTACGGTCGAATAAAATAAAAAGTATTGCTCAGTATACGAAACAAAGATAATAGACAGTTCTCTTATATAGACTTAACACAAGACAATGTAATCCAGAAAGCTAACATAAATTCACTGTTTTAATTTAGAAATAGTTTTGGATGATCAGATGTATATATAATATATATTTTTAGAGACTTATATTTTCATACATTTAACGTTTTTTTTCACCGAGTAATAATAGCAGTAATAATATATTATGTTTCTATGAACAAGCCAAATAGCAGGTTTATTATTCAAGCGTATATTTTATTATGATAATATTTTA
>JAYRBW010010086.1:0-13354 GCA_036023295.1 Invenusta paracnida
AACTTCTTCATGAGAATCACCCGGGCATAGTTAAAATGAAAAAATTAGCTAGAAGTATCGTTTATTGGCCAAACATAAACAAGCAGTTGGAAGATACTGTCAAATATTATGAGGAGTGTCAATTACACTTAAAGGCATTCGAAGTATCATGATCGTACAACTGGAGCGTCCAAGAAAATCCGTGGTTCAAGTTACACCTAGATTTTGCCGAGAACTTCATGGGATCCAACTTCTTGATCGTGGTGGATGCTCACTCGAAATGGATGGATGTTTTCATTCAAAACCATTTCTCTTCGGAGGAACCCATTCAGAATCTTCGAACTTATTTTGCTAACTACGGGCTGCCAGACCGTTTACATACGGACAATGGAACCGCCTTTACTTCACAAGAGTTTTCCCAGTTTTCGAAAACAATGGAGTACGACACACTACCAGCGGGAGCATACCACCCAAAGACGAATGGTCTGGCGGAAAGAGGAGTGCAGATTTTTAAAAATGCCTTGAAGAAGGGACAGGGAAAATTAAGTGATTGAATTAATCGTTTTCTCTTAAGTTACCAAACGACGGAACAGGAAACCACGGGTAGAACTCCCGCTACGATGTTCAAGGAAGAGAATTCAAAACTCGATTAACTAACATGAGACCGCGACCGTAAGAGAAGGATCACTTTCACGAAAATGCCACACCAAGAGAGTTTGCGAGTGGAGATTGAGTTCTGGTTCGTAACCATCTACACTCAGGTCCAAAATGGGCTAAAGGAATAGTATACAATCGAGGGGGAAGATTCAAGTATGACATAGTTTTGGATCATGGTGGCACAAGGGTTTCACGACATGTGGATTACTTAAAGAGATTCTGGGAAGCTGCTGTAAAGGTACCTTGCACCTCTGGTCTAACTAAATTACCTATTAGGCCTCCAGGAGTTAGTGAAAGTCCTAACTTTCAAAATGATGTTGTTTCTAGGGAGGAACCGGGGTCCCAGACATAGTGGTAGATTGCTCTGTAGATCCCGTCACCTCTGAGCAAGTGACACATGCACCACAGTCTTAATCTCCTAGCGTTAGTCCTGAGGTTAGTGCCTCACCATGAGCAAGGGTTCGCAGAGGGCCACCTCGAACTTGTGGGCCTCCAAAAAGATTTGTGTTTGGTGAAAACTAAAGGGAGAGGAGTGTTATGTAACTGTTATGTTTATTACAGAGTGAGTTATTATATTAGTTGTTTGTGATTATTACAATGTTATTAGTTATGTATTATTGTTTGTGTTTTAGTGTGCTATTGTACAAGCATGAAAATGCTACGAGCACAATACAACTTACTTTCGGTTGTATAAGCAGTAAAGAACAAGAACGATTCTTACGTTAATAATGACTGTAGTTTATTGTTGTTATTCTTATCATCACTAATCGGGTTACATAACAAATATTGATGTTAAATCACGTAAATTAAATCGTAACAGATAGCTATTGAGAATTTGTATTTGGTAACTGATTAATTTGATAATTAATATACTATATATTAATAATTATCTTGATTGTTTTTACTGCCTTCCTTTTGGTAAAGAAATTATTGTGAGATTTTAGAGATATTGTTATTATAGTTTAGTTAGTATAATTTAATTATTATATCTGACAACTTATTTGATAACTAATTTGATAACACATACATGGATAATAAAATAAGAAACAAATGCACCTTTGTATATATATATTTAATTTAAAATCGATTGTGATTCATAAATTAGGATATGGAGATAACATGTTCAATTATCTAAGAATTAATTCTATGACATGTTTAGTAAGAAAGCTGTGGTTTTCAAATATAGAATATTTTCATTGAATTCAAAATATTTAAAAAATTCCCTGCAGTTTGTAAAAATACAAAATAAAACTTATTTTTGAGTTATAATAAAGTGTATAATATTCAAATCATATTATTTGTATAATGATATATACATGTAGGTTCAAAAGTATAAAGTTACAAATAACAACCACCATTTTCAATTATTTTTCAGAATCAGCTTCCATATTTCAAAGGGCCTTTCTCATGCGGATAGTCGTGAACATAGAGTAATTATACAGAGTTGTTCGCTCTTATTGATCCTGCATACAGTTCATTACTACTATTCACTTACCTAGGAAAGCTTATGCAAAATATTGTTTTAAAAACTTAGCTAGCAATTAAATCCTGTATGTTGTAAAACAGTTTGAGATATACAGGCAATAGATTATTAAGTATAATAATAACAATATTGTAAATATATGTTAAAATTGTATGAATATATATATATTTGTTCTTAAAATTAATCAAAATATTTAATACTACTTTTTCCCTAACCATTTACATCAAATGTGTTAAAATAAAAATATTTTTATTCACAAAAATTTACAGCGCAATGTATATATATGAAATCGATAAGAATGAACTCTTTATAGAATCATTATTCAATGGTCGTGAGCGCAGGTAGGTGTTCTGTCAAAAAGGCTCGAGGATACATATATATCTTTATCAACGAGGTTGCTTTTGCCGCACAATGATTCTAAGTGAGGAAATATCCTAGAGGGTTATCCATTAAGTAAATATATTTAAACAACAGTCCACCGTTGTCTGCGATTTCATGTGGTAGGTACCCATCTGGTATGCATCCAAATCAGACCACCTCACATAATATACGATAAATCATGCTTTCAGATAATTCGAGCATATAGCTGAAAGTTCTCCTAAGAAAAGATCAGTCATCCTTAATAGAGGCTTTAACTATAGAAATAGTATTTTCTTAATTCGCTGTCTACCACTACCTGGTGTTCGAGAAAAAGGGGTACGATTACCATCAACTAGTTCTCTCATGATCTGTTGTACTCGACGAAATGAGGGGTTACTATCTGGCCAGACCGTTGACAAGTCTGTGTAACTCTGTAGCGTTCGTATTATTTTTTGCGATGTATTTCAATTAAAAACATTTTTTGTTATCAAAATTCATAAATAAATATTTAAGATTTTCTAATTATTATTGATAATTAATTTGGTCTATATACTAAAGACCAGATTTATTATTCAAGATGTAATAGCATTTATTTTTACATAATTGAATTCTCCATATCCTAATCTATGAAAACAAGATTTTAAATCAAATATAGTATACACAAAGATGCATTTGTCATTTTATTATCCATGCATGCAAATACAAAATTTTTATGAAACAATCTATTTATCTATGATTACATATAAATGCTAATAATACCTCTATTTTACAAATAAATTCTATAAATCTAATGATGTGAAAAATATATATTTATAGCTTTCAAAAATTCTGTATACTATTGAAATCACTAGATCTACTTGAAATAAAAAAAAACATACATTCCACCGTTTATAAAAATCTATATATTATTGAAATCTTTATATCAACCGAAAAAGCTAAAAAAAACAAATAAATCTTTAATTTAAAATATATACATACATAAACCCAATTAATTATACGCCTAATATAGAACTTAGAGACAAGCAGAATTGAACTTAAAAGGAAGTGTATTTGTTTTCATATAAATATATCACAGACAAGTAAAAAAAAATTCCAACAGAAACCAATTGATACAATAAGGAATATGATACATAATATACACAATAAATAATATGTAGTACGTAAGTTTACTACACTGTAAATAAACAGATTATTATCAATCAAAATTTATCAAACCGTCAACCCCTCTATACAAATAGTTGTTAGATAAGAATTAGCTCAGTAGTATGTTACTATATAAAATTATATAATTTAACTAAAAATAAAAAACATTTATTGAAATCAGTCAAAGCTTAATTGCATCATGTATTAATTTAAATGCGGACTTAGGTACCATTGTTCGCAAAAAAATGAGCGATAAAAAAATTTCTGATTTCTAAAAAATATCAACCATTTTTTTGCAAAATATATGGCATAATCATTCGTATACATTTTATTAATTTAAATAATAGTTAAAATAATTTGATACTGCTTACTATTTTTAAAGCAGTACATTAGGACAAATGGTATAATACTAAAATTGGTTGATGTGTGCATTAAAAACAAAACTATTTCAATCACTCAATTTATTTAGTTTAAAGGCAAAGATAAGAAGAGAGAATAGAAGACGATCAGATCAAGCAATTTTGGCCTGGATTTCGGCCATGGAGACGGGCATAAGTTGGATCATCTCCCGGCAGACAGCCACCTCATCAACAACAAGTGGCTCTACCTCAGGATTCTGGGTCGTGTAGTCGACAAGGAACTGAAATTCGTCAGTTGCCAATTGAAGGTTCTTCATCTGCATTCGAGGATCACGATCAAGCAGTTTCTTATAAAGTCGGCCCATGCAGAAATGGGCTACCTACACATCAAATGAAAATAAAGAAAAGAAATGTAAAGCATTTAGATGAAACAATAAGATTGAGCATTAATTCACAGTCCCAATACGCTACTAGCATTAGACGCAAATCTTTTACTGACCAAAACTGATCGCACTTCATCCGATGGGAACTTCTCTGGCATAGAACCGTCCGGTCTCTGGTGATAATTAAGGAATTGCTGATAAGAATGGAGACTCTCCTGCGCCAAATGATGGATCTTCCTTCCCGCATGGACACGATCTGATTGGCTGGCTGTGCTGTCGCCACTGCTCATCTGTGGACCAATCACAATGAGAGGGGAATATTGAGCCACGGAAACGTACATTATTTATTTATAAATTTGATGTGATATAAAAATAATAGAATATTCGTTACTTTTATGTTGTAACGCCAATAAAATAAATAGTCACCTAAAATATTTAAAAGACTTTCGAGAAATGCATGCTTTTAAAAGTAAAAAGCATACTTTTACAAAGTACCAGCTCACAAGTCTTAAGCTTTCGATGGTATAATATACATTAATTAAATACTGAGTATAGAGGTTATTTATAAAAATTAGTTCTTCATCTTCTTATCCATGTTATATGGCCAATACAACTTCCAAGTTTATAACCATGGATAGATGAAAAGGGGATGGAAGTTACCTCACCTCAAGTAAAGCCAGTTTAAGATCGAGCATGTCACTAAGTGTCTGGGCAATCTCGAAGGAGAGTTGTCGACAGGCCATGACATAGTGCTGCTTGTTGAGTTCCTTGAGTAACTCCTGCATCATGTCAACACGGCGCTTGTGCATGCGGCACTGAGTGGGTGAGGTGCGAAGTGGGAGGGATGTGTGTTTACTAATTACACTCAAGAACAGTAAGTACAGCATTATGCTTATGATACAAAATATATATTATAAAAATTTAGAAAGTAGAAATCAACATTATAATGACTATTAATTAGCTTTGTTACGATACATTCAAATTTGTTGTGGAATTACGCACAATTCATAATGTTCGAGAAAATTCCAATATAGAAGAGTAATATAAAAAACATATCTAGTATCGTAGCTATGTAAAATTCTCTCTGACGTCAACATTCAAATAATCAACAACAAGACGTCAACAAATTAATAAATTTGATTCCACTTATTATTGCTAATATTTTTAGGCAATATTGAAATTAAACTTAAATGCGCAGTGTAAAAAATCAGAGTATATATGATTGGTCTATAGCAGTTAAACATTATTATAAGACCCAATTTATTTATTGGGGAGATAATATTTCACTTACAAAAATTCCAAATTAAGAAAGAAAATAAGAAAAGAATTTGTAACTTTTGGGACTAATAGATGTCTTAGAAACATAAAAGTGGTGCGAGTGATGAAGCTTGAGAGATGCTACTAGTTTTATCATTAATACTAAAGAGAATATAGATATTTTTAACCACTATTACATAGATTAGAGTGAATTACAAACTCAAGTTTGCTGCCCCATTCAACTTTACCTATTAATTGCTCAACTAAAAGCATACGCTCCAAATCAATATTTCAGATAGCTTATTCTTGAATAAGAAAAACATTACATTCACAAAATCATAGTTATTCCAAATTCTGCAATAATCATTCAAATAATATTATTATAAACCTCATCATATTCATTTTTTCAAATTGACAGGCACCAGATTTCCCGTCAGTTTGCACTGCGATAAACAAGTACAAGACACTAACGAACTTAACAACCAATTAAAATAATTGTACAGCCCCAATAATTCACATGAGCAAATGAATTTCGGGACAACAATACTTTTTAATAAGTAGATTACCTGTCTCTCAAGACTGGGATCGAAGTTGGCGATGTGTCGGAATGCCTTACTCTGGTCCTGAATGAGTTGGATGTAATCCGAACACTGACGATCGATAGCATAGAAGACCTTGGCCTCCTTAATCCAGTCCTGGATGGCAAGAAAGACTGTGCGCGCCTCCTCGTAGTTCGTCGTCCAGTGCCAACGGACCCGATCTTCGGCCCCGCAGAGATCGATGTTGAATCGGTCGAATTCTGGCTCCAGTGACACTATAGAAAGGAGATAGAACAAAGCGGGAAAGGTTAGCGCAGGAAGTAGTATACAAGGCTTATATTTAATCCACTAGTGAAATTAGCGTTGAAGAATGTGTTTGTTCAGTTTATTTCGATGTATCCCTTTAATTTCTTGGTGCTGCTTATTTTATAACACTTACATTATGTTATAGAACACTCATGGCTCTACACTTTAATATTAAATTTCGTATTTCAATTATTTAAATATAGCTCAATATAAATTGTAAATTTAGTACACAAACAATATATTATTTTTATAGTGTCAAATCTTTTAGTTTTCTTAAATTTATCAAAATTGTTTTACATTTTAAATTTTACATCTCTAATTTTTTTTAACAGAAATTGGAAAAAGTCAATTGTAAGCTTTAAGATTTGAAGAAAATAATTTAAAATTATGCAATTTAGGAAATTATAAAATAATGGGTGCCTTAGAACAATAAAATATATGCATAACTAACTTAAACTATTTTAAATACTACAGTAGGTAGGTATATAGTTAGTAGAATATAATGAGCATACACACATGCACACGGTGTGACCTTATTGTACGAGTATTATAATGTTTCCTTAAAGTTATGCATATTGTATAATCTGTCAAAAACTTTTACAGCCAAATATTGCGAAAAACCTTTTCACTTCAACAATATCATTACGAAATAATAAGTTATAAACGGATTATACTTAGTGCAATGTATGAAATAAGATATATCATTTATAAATAAATAAGATAAAAATAAAATGTAGCATAAGATAATGGATTAAATGATCCTAATTTTCCATAAACTAAATTCACAATGAGAGAGTGGAAGTACATGAAAGAGAAAAGCAAACATTTTATTGACTCACTTTGCTTGTCTTTGCCGGCTTGTGTGAGGATATCGTCGTCGCCCATGCGTTCCCAACTGACCTCTAACAGACGTAGACCATACTTGATCCAACAGCGGATGATGTCAGCACGTGCTTGCACAATCTTGTCTTCGTTGTCCTCGTTCTTCACTTCCTCGGAGAGAATCCTGGAGAAAGAGAGAAGGGGGTTCAACGTCTATCAACATCATTATCTATGGATGGATATCATGCTATAGTATGTGGTGTGGTGGACAGAGCACAAATAACTAGACCTATTGAAATAAGGTGCATTCTAAACATATAAACTGTCAAAATTTAATCAATTAATAAAAATACAATTTTTAAAATTAATTTTTTTTTAATTAAAATTTTTAAAATTAATTAATATAAAAATTATTTCCCATGAACGCGAAGCGAACGGTGGCAATCATATTCTAAACAAAGGTAAAAAATATTGTTAATAAGTACACAATTTTAAGAGTTTTCATATAATATACGTTTTAACGTGTGAATAATACAGTATAATAACAACATTTACGATATTTGTTGACAAAATTAAAAAGTACCCTACTATCCAACTTATTGAAATAGGCTTTTTTAATAATAATATATTTTAAATTTTCTGCTTGATTCTTTTAAATTGACTTACAGCTCAGGATCCTCCTAGATAGATAGTAAATTTACATAATTCCTAAATAAAAAATACAATAAGCTAGAAATTAACATACTTTCTCATAAGACCACACATTAAATAAAAAACTAACATTTACGCAAGATACATAAAGTTATGTCATAGGAAAACAACTTTAATCTATTGATTTAAATAATATAACATGATTATGACTTCGCTGTATATACATATCATATGTCAAACATGCTTTCGATGGCTTTTGAATTATTTAAATATTCAATCTAATTACATA
Source organism: Invenusta paracnida (assembly GCA_036023295.1). Taxonomy (NCBI): domain Eukaryota; kingdom Metazoa; phylum Platyhelminthes; order Proseriata; family Coelogynoporidae; genus Invenusta; species Invenusta paracnida. The sequence goes on from JAYRBW010010086.1 coordinate 8,229, forward strand.
TTTTCGTGAAATATTTACAACAAAAGTCTAGAAAATATCTCATATCATAGTTTCTAATAAATTCATTATTAAATAACAGACTTAGCAAGCATTTCATAAGATTTCCACAATGGTGTGTGAGGAATTCATAAGTGATGACAATATACCTGTCAAGACTATCCCTCCAAGACTGCCACCAATGAGAATAAAATTAAGAAGGCTACACTAACTACCTCTCGGAGGCACACAAACAGTGGTTGGCGATCTGAAAGCGGGCCGCGGTGACGTAATACTGACTGATAGTGGCGCAGTTGAGTGCCCATTCAAGGGGCTGATAGTTCATGGAATCCAGCTGGCGCAGAAGGGTCCGATGACAGTACTTCGCTGACTTGACTTTGCTCTTGAGGTCCGAGAGTTTCGCGCACACCTGTATAAATAAATTATACGTTGGGTGGTGGTTAGGTTGAGAATTAGTTAGCTAAATTAGTTAAGATTTTTTCAAAACAACTAAAAAATTCTTATTTATCTAGTATTAGTCGTAATTTCAAAAAGTTTAAATTGAATACATAAAATACATCCACAACAATTATACTTCTTAATTAGAAAAGAACGTTTTACTTTTGAGAATAAAAATAATAAAATACGAAAAGTACGTTATAACGAATAAATTATATAATAATACCTTACATAAATAATAAAGTTTCAGTAAATATAAAAGAGAAACAAGTTTTAGTAAGACATTCCATAGAAATTATTATTCTCTTATATTCTACATATTAGATAACATACGAACCTGGGCCAGATTGAAAAGTGTGATGGTATATCCAGCCTCAAAGCAATCTTTCTTGTTGCTCTCGTGTCCTAGGAGTGAGTAACCCGTCTCCGGCCATGCCTCTGAAGTTAGAGCTCGCCACTCCCGGTACAGACGTTTGGCTCGGCGCAGGTAGGTCAGTGCCTCGTCCACCTGTTCAGCGTGGAGCGGTCAATTTATTTGAGTTAATAAGGATAATTAGTAACAGATACAAAGTTAGATTTTGATATTTTTTATAAATTGAAGAAGTAACAAAAGTGTTAGATTCTGACTTATTGTTTTCCATTTTCATCAGGCTTATACGTACGTACGTGGAACGAAATAAATAACATTTTCATACAAAAATTTAGCATACAATGACATTAAAAAGCTGTGAAACATGAAACATTACATGCCTGATTTATTAGTGTTACGTAATTAATTATTCAATGAACAACTTCGTAATTATGACAGTCAATATTAATGTTCACTTTATTTGTTCTATTTAGAGAGGTCATCTTGTAATTAACGTTATATATTATCACATAATTTAAATAGATAATTATAATAATACAACCAATTTAGCCATTAATAAACAGTTTATAAAATTAACTCTTGAATAAATTGAAAATCAAATTTAATGGCGAATTTTTAAAATAGACAATGCGCGAAGTCAGATATTTAATCGACAGTAATTTGGAAACTTTAACATAGTTCAGCAAGGTACATATTTTTTTTAGTCAAGTATACTTCTATGAAGTGATACTTATACTGCATACAATACTTCTACTTCCCTTTTTCTCAAATATTTTTTGATTTTTTGCTTCTTGCAAAACGTCTTAAATCAAAATATTTTAACAGAAATAAATTGTCGGTTAATACTAATTTATATATTTAAGTGTATTTTTATTTCTCAATTTTATTTTAACTAATTTTACGACTATACTACATTAATGCAATTTTATTGGCAAAACTTGCAAGTCAAGAACTGACTTGATTCCTGTCTGAATAGAGAGTGCCAAGTGCAGTGTAGGCATGACGCAGGACGCCGCACACTAGCTTTCCAGAGTCCAGTGTTGCCTGGGTATCTAAGGTCGTGCTGGAGGCGTCTTCCACCCAAGTCTCTGTGAGACGCGAGGTCAACCCAGCCAGACCAGGGGTCGATTCGCACTCTGAGACGACACGTAAGAGGAGCTCCTCGCCTGGTGGAGGTTAAAACAGTATTTGTTATAAATATTTATCAGAGATAGTTTTATAATAAAATGTGTTATTAATAAATTCATTTTATTGAAAATATTTCATTTATAATAAATAACCAAAAATAAAGAATATACTTTCTAAGGGCGTTGACAAAGTCATTCAATTAATTTTCAAAATAGAGCTTTATTTAATACTGATTTATTGATAGAAATAGTTAACTCTTAAAAATATTAACCCAAACGTATCATAGAACCTAACAATTCCAAATTTATAACTTACGTTATCTATGTTATTGTAAAAGTTTTATCAACAGTGATACACAAAATATTCTAATGGGAGGATTGTAGTGAATACTCAGCTAATTAATAATAAAATGGACACAATTTAAAAAAAACTAATCACATGTAGTTTTCAGATATTTAGAACTATTCCAACAAGGAAATGGACATTTTAAATCCTTTAAACACACGAACGTATGCATACAACAAACACTTACCTTCTGGCCTTTCCTCAGTCTCCATATAGTTGACGCCCTGTCGGACAGCTAATGATGAGAGGACTGCCAGTCCCTTAACATGGAGCAAAGTACCAACAGGTATCTCCGTTAGTTTGGCCCGCAACTCTGTCAACAAAACAGCCGTCACCTCTCGTGCCTCATAGAGTGACTTATAGATGTTATCCTCAGGGTCCGACTTAGAGGCCACATCTTCAAGTTGGATCACCTGGTCTATGCGAACTCGATTGGTGAACATCCACATCATCACCTCGTCCATCACCACTGTGTTAGAGTCATCCATGGATATTACTTGCTATAGCTGAGAAGTTCACCTCTGAAAAAAGTGGAATTGAAATTGTTTTTATTTGGAAAGAATGGAGGATAAATGTTATCTAATATACTGCTTTAATTTAAATATATTCACTTCAATAGTCAATATAAAATTGTTTTAGTAACTATTAGTAATACGAAATTGTATATTCATATTGTATTTTGAAAAATGTATAAGTAGTATTTCATTATTAGGAAAAACATTTTATGTGATTCTATTATTTTCAGAAGTTGCTGACACAAAGTGGGGATGATTCATCCAGTAAGTCTTCATTAGGAATACATTTATAGGTAAAAGGCGTAAGCATTGTACCATACCGATTAAATAGTAGATTGCATCATGGTGTAATTTTAAATAGTATTAACACATCATACGATTTTAAAAGAGTATTGATACATTATTTTGTGTTTTCACTTTCTAAAAAAATTACTAGTACAACTGAAATATTTAAAAGTTTAAAAATGGAACCCGTTTAATGTTTCATTTTTAATGAAATATATTTTTCAAACAAGTTATCTTGCAATTATGTGTACATGGGATTTGAAAAATAGAAAGAAATGTATGTATTAAGAAATTCGTTTATCAACTAATTCCTTTTTATTTTAGGAATTTCAATTTTTTTGTCTTTAGAAATAATCTAGAGAGACCTGTTAATGTACGATATTTCTTTGGTTGATTTATAGGTTTCTGCAACCAACAAAAACTGGAAAATAAAAAAGTGATTAATTAATTGTTCATCTTTAAAACAGGAAAATAATTCGCAAATATTTTATAAAAATATTCCAAATATGAAATGTATAACAAATACTATAATGTTACTGTCAATAAAATTATGCTTTTTACTGGATTCTATTGTACATTTGAAATACATAATACTATATATACTCATAGTATATATTATGTCCTGTTATCACATAAATTGTCTCGCAGTATCTCGAAACAGTCGTATTTAGGGTATTTTTTGAAATAATAAAAAAATCATCTGCCAAGATGTTCCTCATTTTCATTTTTAATATTTTATAGGAGAATCTGCAGGAGTGTGGTATAAGATTTTTATAGTAAGTAAATATTTTATATTTAAGTTTTCCAAATCCAACTGTATATACAGTTAAAATTGGACTATGTCAGTTCAAATGTCAACAGCCGAGAATTCAAGTTCAAAAAATGAATTTCGTCACATCAACTGTTGACAAGGCCATTTTAAATGCGGCGTTAACGCATCACATAGTAAAGCTATAAATATATGTTTTGTGTGATATATGTATATGTATATATATCTAACCAAAGAAATTAAACACTTTAAATTAGAGACATTATACACACAAATATATTAGTGTGTTAAACATTTCAAATCATAAATCTTAGTCATATAATAATATGTCAATCTATATTATAAAAAAATATCATTTATTGTGATAAAAAATAACCACAATAAAATAAAATAAATGCAGGACAGGATCGCAAAAGTGAAAGTGGTTTAAGACAGTCACACGCATACAGTTTTTCTATTTAAAAAGCATAGGTATGCATCACACAATTTACCCGACTTAGGAATGACACTTAATTTAATCAAGTGTCATACTTAAATTAAGTAAGTGTTCATTTAAAGGCTGGGAGAACTCTAGCTAGTTAAATAAATTAATAAAGAAACAGTAATGTACAAAGTAATTTCAAAACTACACTGAATTCGAATTATTAAAAAATATTTTGATTTCGAAAAAAATTGAGAAATATTTAAGTTGAAGATAGATTGGTAACATTTTGGAATTTACTGTAAAGGGTTTTTATTAGCTTCCTTAATTGTTTATATTCATAATGAAATAGCGCAGCACTATTTGATGTGTTTTCACCACAATTGGTGTATTACTATTATTTTGGTTTTTGATTTTATGAATAATGTGAGTTCTTAAAATGTTCTATATTTGTATTGTAAACCATATATAACCCGTATAGCATGTCTTATATATATTAAGTTAAATATAACTTTGTGTAATGTATGTACTCTACAGCTGCTGAAGAAATAAAAACATATAAAGCTTGCTTTGATATGCTTCTACTGCCATTTCTCCTGCCGAACAACACCCCTATGGCAATTGAAAGGGCCAATTTGGAGGAAAGAATTGATGAGTCCAAAAACCTATTAAAGAAGAAGTGCCGGTCGGCAAGAAAAGCACCAATTCTGCACATTGATGCCACAGGAGCTATAATCCGCCGAGAACTTGGAGGAAAACAACTTTACCTGTTTAGTGCAGTTCCCTCTGATCCCACAAACGAAATGGTTGCCTGTTCGGCCAGTGATTTTCCTGACCAGCAGTTCCAAGGTCGAGGAC
>JAYRBW010010097.1:0-13352 GCA_036023295.1 Invenusta paracnida
TTAGGAATCATTTAAGAGTTTAGCGAACTTTTAAGAGTTTAGCAAACTTTTAGCATACTTTTAGGAATCATTTAAGAGTTTAACGAACTTTTAAGAGTTTAACGAACTTTTAGCATACTTTTAGGAATCATTTAAGAGTTTAGCGAACTTTTAAGAGTTTAGCAAACTTTTAGCATACTTTTAGGAATCATTTAAGATTTTAGCGAACTTTTAGCATACTTTTAGGAATTATATTCATAACATATAAAAAAAATTAATTCCCAAAACTGCAAAGTATTATTTACTTTACCACAAAAATTAATTAAAATATTCCGGTGTCGAAACAAATCATGCAAATAATCGTAAACAGATTTTAATTTTAAATTTTTAAATTTTTTATTTCCCCATTTAGCAATTCGTTTATCGTTGCATCGTCTACAATATCGCGAACGATAGAACTAACGATTTATTGCTTATTACTGTGCCGTTAATATTTGTTATATTTTCATAACAATATTTAAAAATATGTTTTGTTATACAATTTGTATTATAATAAAAGAAAAATTATAGATGTTAGTAGTATTATATACTGGATAATGACTGTATATGATAACGCCCAAACATTTACCAAATAAATAATACGATTTTTTTATTTAGAAGAATAAATAAATAAATATACTTATTTATAATTCCCTTTAAATAAATCTATTAAAACATATTTAAATAAAATACAGAATTTGATTAAGTTTATAATTAAATAAGGTAAAAATCTAAAATATATTATGAACAATCAAAGAATAAATACTATTAAATAAATGATTATTGGAATTAAATAAGTAAATAAATACGAAACAAATAAAAGCAAAGACAAAAGTAATTCCATATAGAAAAAATTATTAAGTAATTTGACGAAGAGTTGAGATACGGCGAAATACATCGAAATGCTTGAGTCGAAAATTACCTGCTTCAGTACTTTATGTTTAGTACTCAAACAGTCAATCAACTAGAGCAATTAATTAAAGCAATAGATTAGAGTAATTGATTAGAGCAATTGATTAGAGTAATTACAGTAGATACTATGCTTCCACAACCATTCATTAAGGATAAAATGAAAGCTAATAAAACTAAGTTTACATTTAGTAAACAACAAAACTCAATTATTGTGTGAAATGATAAATATATTTGATATTTAAGTTCACATAAATTTATTTAAACTATACAAATTATTGATAATATAGTAAGGTTTTTGTAAATTTATATTTTGGAAACGTATTATTAACACGAGATATCTGTACATATTAAAATGTTATCATAGACCAATACGAAATATAAATAATTTACTCACCGTAGTCTTTAAGTTTCTTTAAGTCTTCAAACCTATTTAATTTAATAAGGTTGTCTACTAATGTGTCTACTGTTGGATTCTTGGTAGCCAGCCATCTCCTCTGGAAAGCATCTGGATCTTTATATTGTCGACATTCAACTGTATTGAATCCAACATTTGTAGCTGAAATAAAACAAAATTTGTTCATCAAGAAAATATACATATTATAATAAGTATTCAATTTGTAAACAACATGAAACATTTTGTATGTATTGTATTCACCAATTGATATTTTCTTCTAGCATTCGATTATCCCCGACTATACATTTCATACATGTGCTTGTAGCATGATTTAAAAAAGATCGGCCTTGCTAAAGAAGTTCATAGCAACTACCGACCGGTATCTGGCTTATCTTTTCTGTCTAAATTCGAATAGAAAGAATTGTTGCTAGACATACAGATGATTTTCTATTGTCTATAATTCACTACTTCCAGAGTTTCAATCGTCCTATAGATCCCATTACCGTACTGAGACGGCTTTATGTCGTCTATATAATGATCTACAAATTGCTCGGAACAATGGGACTATTTTTTGTGTAATTTTCTTGGATGTTAGTGCTGCGTTTGATACCTTGAACCACATCCTTTTGGATCGTCTCCAATGACGATTTAGGTTTCACTGGTCTTGTCTTGGAGTGATTTCATTCCTCTCTGACCAACAGACATCAAGCAGTATGTGTCCAGGGTCAACTTCAACTTACAAGTTAATAGGGTCAACTTTCAGCTAATCTGTGAAGTACCTCAAGGATCTGTTCCTGGACCGATTATGTACTCTCTATACACTGCACCAGTGACTGACATCATTGCCCATCACGGTTTCATCATCATCATCACAAATCAGTTTATTAAGACAACATTTACAATCTTTACAACAATTGATATTCAAATTATAAAAATTGTATATAAAAATTAAAAAAACCGAGAGAATGTAAGTACAGAAAAACAACAGAAATTATTATAACTATATTTTATAGTTACTTAATCAGCTGTCGCCAGATTCTTTTGTTCATTGTCGCGCTTCTGCTTTCTTCTACATCTATTTCGGGTAGGCTTGCTAGGAGAGTTCGGATAAACGTTGCTCTGTTTCCTTGTCCTCGTCTTCGACGTTCAACGATTTCTGTCACTTTTGGAATATTTCCATATAGATTCTCGTTTGTAATTCTATCTGTGTATTTCACGTTTTTATCTTTCTCAATAAGCGTGTGTAGCATCCGTTTTGTCTTTTGTTGAGCCAGTTGGTCCTCGTCCAAATTTCTGCACCATAAAGTAAAATGCTTTCAATTGTAGCCTTGAATATACGAATTTTGGTTTGAACTAAGCATTCAGATTTCCATACTCTCTTTAGTTTATTTACAGCGTCGAATGCAATAGACCGTCGGATATTTAAAAAAAATTCTATAAAGTACCCAGCATCCGAGGTATTTAAAGTCATTGACTTTTAAAAAATTTCCTTCTTGTACTTTGAGTTTTTGGGTGGTTATCGTCTAAGTCTTCTATACGTATGTATTCTGTTATCTAACGATTTATTCGTAGTCCGATAAAAAGGGCATATAATTCTACCTTTGGAAGAAATGACTGCACGTCTTGCATATTTTCACTAAGAAGGGCAATTTCATCAGAAAAGTCTTGGTCTGTGAAGTATTGGCTGGTTTTCTGCTGGGTTTTCGTTTCTGATAAGTGAATACATTTTCCCCAACTTTAGTTACAAACCATTTTTAGGACGTTATAGTTTATTGTGATAACGAAAAGAAATGGAGCGAGCGTATCGCCTTTTAAGACACCAGCAGTTAAATTTATAACTTAGGCCGTCACTGGTAAGGACATGAGCATTTGTATCCTTGTAAAATGACATAACAAGTCTGACGATCCTATCTGGAATGCCGTGTGTTATTAGTATATACCGCAGCTTTTGTCGAGATACACTGTCAAATGCTTTTGAGAAGTCTATGAAGGTATATATACAACGATGCTCTTTGCTCACAATACATTCCTCAATTATACTTCTAAGGAATAAAACATGCTGAGTTGTGTTTCTTCCTGGTCGAAAACCATTTTGATTTGGCCGCAGTAATGGGTCGCGATGAGGACAATATGCGATTAATGATCATGGTTGGTTTACTGCATCATTTTACGCTGATGATAACACTACTATATACATATCCTTTCGAGTTCCCGATATATATCTTCCAACATCTTGCGTCTAGAACAATGTCTTGATCACGTGTATGATTGTTTCAACACCAACCGATTAAAGTTGAAACCCGACAAGACTGAGGTACTGCTATATGTGGTTCTCCTATGCGTCTGGTCAATTTGGATATGCAATCGATTAATGTGTGGTAACCATCATGTCTTCTCTATAAGTCGATTGTTAATTATAGTGGCGATTATTAGTGTCTGGGTGTTACACTGCCTTCCATTTGAGGATGGATACACACATTAAAAATATATACAGATCTTCATTCCTCTTTCTACGTAACCTACTTCACATTCGTCGTCACCTGTCGGAAGACATTAAAAATCTATTATAATGAAACGCATTTATTTCCTCTCTAATTGAATACTGTAATAATATCCTCTGTGGCTATAATGAACAGGTCTTGCAACCTAAGTATACAACGTATTTTAAATTGCTGTGCACAGTTGACAAAGAAACTTCCCAGACACTATCCTATTTCTGGTATTCTACGTGAGCTTCATAATTGGCTTCTAATTCTCCAAAGAATTGACTTTAAGCTGTGTGCTTCGTTTTTAATTGTCTAAATGAAAGAGCACCTTATAGGTACTTATTATATTTGCAGTCTCTTTAAAAATCAGCTACATCAGCTTCATCATCGATGGTTTGTAGTCTCATGAAGCGCATCGTCTTTATCAACCTATAATTTCCAAGTGTCGTGGTGCCGATGGGGCGTTCTGTTTCTCTGCTCCACGTCCCTGGAACTCCATGTTTATATTAAATGTGGATCTCTCACTAATCTGTCTGCTTTTAAAATGCTGCATTAGATTGAGCTGTTTTCCTTGCAACTTATCTTCATTATCTGTTTTCCCGTCATCCTATTCAGACTTTGATATTTTTATGTATTGTCGTTAAATAAAGAATAGTTATTATTCTGCTAACGTAAACAAATATATATATTTTAGTCTATTTTTCTGACGAATGACACAGTATACAGTTATATCTCATTAGCAGCTATGTATATATATATATATATATGTGTATATACATGTTCTCAGACAAATTAAAGAGGTTTCATGAAATAGTCGAAAACTATAACAAATTCAACTATAAGGTTAAACCAAAATAAATCTTTTTAAGTCGAAAATCACTCAATAGACACATCTCTGTTGGAAAAAATAAATTTTTAAAGAATTTCTTGCTAGTGAAAACCCTTTGACCAAAATGGTTTTTAGAAAAACCTTTATCAAAAAAACCCATCTACGAAAAGGAATTTTCTAAAAAGAATTCTGTTTTTTTAAAGACAAAAAAACAAAACAAAAAACTCGCATAATGTTTTTCAAAAAATTTTACAATTATAAATATTTATTGCCGTCATGGTATGTTATAATATAAGGAAGGACAAAAGACGTTATATATAAATTAATTAATAAGATAGGTGTATATTTTTTGTGGGGGTAAGTCGCTTATCGTACAACATAACTTAGAGACAGGACACAAGCCGGTTTTTTTTAGAATGTGAAGGATTCTGACCCAGGAGAGAAATTGGAAAAGAAGAAAAGTCCTATACAATCTCTTCTTTCATACAAAAGAGGCAGCAACAACACCACGGACGACCACAAGATTTAGAAACCGATACTATGATGCGATGTTTTGACTTAGGTCAGGACCTGTTTATTATATATACCTACACTGTTATTAGATGTGATATATTATTGTGTATTATTTTTTCTCTCTCATCGATTTGTATCTTCAATCTCCCTTCTCAGTAACTGTTAATTATACACTGTTTTTTTAATGTAATTTAGCATTATGTATTCTAAGTTCTCTCATCGATTTGTATCTTTAACACCCCACCTTCTCTATCGTCACATACCTAACGCTTATTTCTATCTTTCGGAGACAGTCCTGATTGGTCAGTAGGTTAACCCTGTTCTCTAGAACCCGTTGTGTACAGCATCCGATATATCTACTTATGCTGCTTATGTAAGTTGTAGTGTTCGTTTGGTTGAGAATGGCTTGGGTTAGAAGCCGAAATTTATACCTATCTTATTAATTATATATTACGTCTTTTGTCCTTCCTTATATTATTATTACATTACATATTTGAATTATTGAAAAAACTACATTTTGCTTTAATTATATATGATAAATCTACACAGTTCATTTTTATATCTAAAGAAGATAATTCTATTGTTACACTAATTTTATGAGATTAAGCACAAACGCAATAATAAGGTGTAGTTTAATAAACTTTGCTGGTTTTTTAATTTGTATTAAGCAGCAATTATACATATAGGTACGTACGTTTTATAGTATATATATATGTATGTATTTATAGTTTCGATATCAGGTTCAAATGTATTTCTTTACATACTACATACCTACTACATAATATTATATATTCTTTATGTCCAATCAATTATAATACATATACATATTCCCAATTAGGTACATACATAGAGTAGATAAATAACGCTATTACAACGAATTGTGTTAGACTCCATATAATCTGTACCTAGCCAACAACAAAGTTTCAATCGATACCGCAAGGTTATTATAAACGTCATGGAAAGGGGTGTGAGTATGGTGGCCGAGAGGTGTCACAATATAACTTCGTATTTTTATTCTAATTAAGCTGCTTCTTTACTAAAGAAGTAATTCTTTCGACAAAAAGTTGCGTCTTAACTAAATAAGTTGATTCTTAACTAAAGAAGTAACTTCTTTATAATAGTTGCATTTTGCACTAAAAATTGCATCTTTACATAATAAGTTACTTCTTTCCTTGTTGACCTTGAATTTGTTTATAGCAACGACACACGCAGCATAAGTCATATTTATTTTTGTGTAAGAGAAGTAGTGTAATCGACGCTCAGTGACTGGATATTGACTCGATAGACAATCAGAGCAAGCCATGACACACACGTGCAGGATATACGTTTAGTAAAGAAGCAACTTATTATATAAGTAAGTTACTTATTTAGTAAATAAACAATTTATTGTGAAAAGAAGTTACTTCTTTAGTAAAGAAAAAGCTTATTTAACAAAGAAGTTACTTCTTTAGTAAATAGCAAGCTTATTTAACAAAGAAGTTACTTCTTTAGTAAAGAAACAAATTATTGTAAAAAGAAGTTACTGAAGCAATTTATTGTGTAAATAAGCAGCTTAATTGTAATAAATTGGTGTTAAAAAGACGAAATTATATTTTGACACCTCTCAGACACCATAAGGGGGGGGGATTACTTAGTTAGATAGCTATAGCGCTCTTTGTCTAAAGCGTTATTTAGTATAAAGTGCGCGTCCCCTCTAATGGCGCATGCATGTGGACATCGGATATAAACTGCTTTGTTTTCATTTTATCTTACTTGTAGCTTTGAAACGTGAACTGCAATGTTGTCGATGAAGGTGATTTCTTGAATTTATTTATATATTTTTAAACATGTTTAAAAGATATTCACTTAATTCAAATCCATCAAGATAAAACAAGTAAGTCCATGATTATATATAAATCACACACCTTTAATATCAATTTCTTAGTTATTTCAGCATAATGTAGTATTATTGTAATGTGTATTAATGACTCCCATTTTAATTAGTATATTTTTTCTTTTTGTTTCTTTCCTGAAAATCGATCAAATACATAAATAAGTTATCTGAAGAAACTAGAAAGTATATATATTAAAACATGGTTGCATAACCTTATAATGACTTTTATATAGGTATATACCTATACTTGGTTCAGAATTTTTAAAGTAAATTTTCACAAAATGCCCTCATTTAAAAGATAAATGATATAATACAAAAATTAGTATAATAATAAAGATAAGTGGTTGACAATACGTTTATGCGCAGCTATTTATAACATGTGAATTCTGAGGACTAAGATCTTATTTATTGCAGAAAATATCTAAACTTTTGAATCATTTTATTCTAATCATGAAATGTTTGTTATTTCTGTATAAAAATAGAAATATACATCAATTTTAATTTGACATTGTTGTACTAAAGGTAAGTCATTATGTATAATTACATGAAATATATATATAACATGCCTAGCAAGTATGTTTTATACTTATAGGAATAGTTTTTATACTGCTTTATACTGAATATTGTTTTTATATTATATTTTACCTAAATTATATTGATTTATCAATATATTGTATCCCTATTGCTTCACTAAAAAGAATGTAAATTTCAACCTATAAAGGTTAAACATTACACTTTATTTTCGCGATTGTTTTTAAACTCTTTTAGTGTAATTTTCAACTTTCTAGTTAAAAAATGTTACATACTATTTTAGTGCGAAACCAAACTATATTTCTTGCAGTGTACTTTTGATTCTATATATTTTCTTATAATATGCGAGAGAAGTTGATGACGTAAAACATAAATGAAGTAATACCTAATTTCCTCGAGCGGGGAATTAAAAAAAAACATTTGACTATACAAACACTTTTAGAAACCCATGTTATAAGGGTTTCTTAAAAAGAGTTTTTCTTAAAAAAACTTTTAAGAGTTTGTACTAAAAAAACCTAAAAGGATTTTTACATAAATGTTTTTTAGAAAAACCCTTAATTTGTTTTAACTAGGACAGATTTGAAAAACCCTTTCGCCTCTATTAAAAAAACCTTTTTTAATAGAGATCATCCAGCCATTAATTGAGTGAAAGTGGTCAAATCAAGCCAGTCGGAACCCGTAACCTTCACATACATAATGAGACCACATTAATAACATCAAAGACACCTAGTTCGAATACTAAAAACAACAGAACATTAATTTTGATCATCTTCTGCCCATGCGCTAATAATATATTTCACTTACAAAAACAAATCCTTAAATAGTATAAGTTATAAATTTTTTTGTAAATACATGTAAATGTTTATGATCATGTATAATATTATGCGAAATGTTTAAATGTAGTATATATATGCTAGCATATATTCCTCAAATATTTAGTAGGGAGAGAGTTTTAATATTTTAAGAGATGGAGATTTATCTTGAAGATATATAGGATATTATAGTTTATAATTGAATCAAAATTAATCTGTAAATACATATTCTAAAACTGAGAACAATCCTATGATTTTATGATACGTGCTTCTCTGAGACTTAATCCGTGTCTATACACGATCTATATATAAGCTGTTTTGTCAAACTGACTCGTCGATAGAATACACATGTCTTTTATAGTTGGTTTATTTTGTTCTAATTGAGACTTGTATTAAATTAAATTATATTTTTAAATAGCTGTTTTCCAGGCTAGTTCTTTGACTTGTCGCTTTTAACATGGAGTATAAGATCAGATTTGTATTAAGTATACCCCTGTATTGTTAAGTTATACCTTCTAACTGCAATAATAACTGACATCTTTTTATAATATACATATATAAATCATATATTTAGTTAATTAATCAAATTTTAAATTAATTAAATGCCTAATTTGATATTTTAGAATTGTTCACTTTTAAATATATCTTTATTCGTTACCACATTCTAATACCACACAATGTTAAGGGAACGATAATGCATATTACACCTATAACGCATATACATATAACCTATCAAACTATTTAGAATATTCATAAATTACAAATATTTATATCTGTCAAATCATAGGAAAATAAGATTAATAAACAAATATTAATATCAAAAAAGGCATTTCTTAGTAGGTACTCAAATATCTGTTAAATCATAGGAAAATATGACTAATAACAAATATTAATATTAAACAAAGGCATTTCGTAGTATTCAAATACATAAGTAATCCGGTAGAATGAAATTACATAAGTTATAGATAAATAGGTATATTCTGGTAATGTTCCACAGCTGGAGGATACAATTTTATCATTCATTTTTAAGATTATTATTCATTTAATACATTTTATGTTCTCGCTAATGGTCATAAATTGGCCATATGAATAGTTAAAGCAAATTAATAATATATTATAGGTTAAAATATTTCAAAATATCTTACCAAATTTTTCAAAGTCGCCACTATCAAGACTCATACATTGAAATATATCCAACAAAATTGATGGCTTTATACAGCGAAATACAAATTTGTTATGCTCTTTGGTCATATTAACCGAGGAATTGGTAAATTTAGCTTAATAATTCAGTATATTAATCGTTATTTCTATAACTTGATGTGTCAAAGAATTGCAATACAGATGTAAGTACAATATACCATACCTATAGGTACTTACTTGTTAATAATTAACCCCCTTATAGCTTACTCACAATAATATCCAATGAAACTGTAAGAAAGCAGTCTTGTGTACAATTATGCAGTAAGTATATAGTAATAGGTTTTAACTCAGGTAGACTAATAACAGAGTAACAACCACAAACTTCTATTATTTGTGGTAACTTAACTCATAAAAAAACGTTGTGTATTATGTTTTAACTGCTTAGTCAAACCAGCATTACCAGTCAGTCATACAAGGGAGTACTTACTCCTTACTAGAATATCTATCTACTCATATATAAATTGGCAAGGAGGTGTTTAAGCTTTACTTTGTATATAATAGTATGTATGTAGTAAGTATACTAATTTTAAAATACTTGTCTAAGTAGTCTGCACATAGACAGATACTTTACTGTCCTATGTGGGAGAAACTGTATAAAATGCATAAAAATGATAAATCTACAATATATACCCAAGGACTACTATGTATAATATCAGTATGATATTAATATATTAATATCAATACGATATTATAGTAGTCCTTGATATACCATAGAGTAAGGAGTTTAAAGAGATTTGTCTCTAAGCTTGTTGCTATCATAGATATTGTATACTCTTACTACACCTAGATAAGCATTCTAACATTTTTCTATATAAAACTATGCAATATATACTATTAATATACAATATCTATGGTTGCTATATGGACGCATGTAACAATTAATAGCTACAAAGTAAATTATCTTTACACTATAATTATATTAATGTAACACGTATAATAGGATGGTTTTACTCGGTTTTATGTTTTGCATTTAAAAGTTACTTTAACATTCATTAGAAATATTGTACTAATATAAGCAATTTTACAGAACATGATAATTTACTCCCACCTACTCTATTACCCATAATATATAGATAATCCCTGTCCCGTTAAGTCGAGTCCGACTTCATGGTGGGGGTCCGTCATGGTGACACCCATGACACAACTTCTCCATTCTGAGCAATTCTGCATTTCTTCTTTTAATTGTGTCAGTGTAGTCCTGTTGTTTCTTTCACCTTATCCATCCATTTTCTTCTTGGTCTTCCTCCTCGTTTCTCTTCATACATTTTATGCATTATATGTATATTTTTCTAGGCTGTTGCTACTCATTACATTGATGTACAAAGTAAGAAAGCATTAATTTAAGAGTCAATCAGCGTAATTAGCGTACAAAATGCGCCAATTAACGTCAATCAGATTAATGCTTCTCTCATTTATTCCACAATGGATTTGTTGGTTCCTTTCTCTGTCTATGACACTCGCAACATTCTTATCCAGAAACATATCTTGAATAATTCAATTTTTTTCTTTTCCTTAATATAAGCCGCATTTTTGTTTCTGTTGTTTTATTTTTATCTTTCAATATTTTCTGTAGACACGACATAGCTAAGCGTGCAGCCATTGTCAGACATCTTTGGATTTCTACTTAATAGTCTCCATTTTTTTCTAATATTGATCCAAGAAGATTAAAGCTCTTAACTCTTTCTATTTGACATTTCCAAAGACAATCTAATCCATTTGTTCGGTAACCGTTAAACCTTAGTTTCTTAATTTTTATATATAGCCTTGCCTTTTTCGCGTTCTTGTTTAATTTTCTTAAGCAATATTTTCAAGTCTTCTTTTGATTTGCGAGAAGAGTTTTATCACCCGCGTAACCGAGATTGCTAATTCTTTTCCCGTCAATCTTAACTCCAATGAATCTAGTCAGTTGTTTCCTTCATGATATTCTCGCAATATAAATTGAAGGGTTATGACGAGAGGATACATCCCTGCCGCACACATTTACCTATACTAAATCCTTCCGTTTCTCCATGTTCAGTTCGGACTGTCACCTCTTGGTTAACGTTTGAGTAACATGTAACGAACTTACTAAAAGCACTCTATACAGTGTTTTTAGTTCGTTAGTCAGATGATCTGGAACTCCGATTTTCCTCATTACACTTCATAACAATGGATGGTCAACACAGTCAAACGCTTCCCCATAGTATAGTCAATGAAGCCAAGGTAAACATCTTGTTGATTTTATCTGGCTCTTGCCATCAGCCATCGAAAATTTGCAATCTGATCTCCTTCTGAAATGTTCATCTGTTCCTTCTGAAATGTTTAAAATATTAAAATTAATTTAGATATCTCTGAAAATATATATTATATAATCGAAAAGAATATAAATTTATAGGTTTATTGAGATTAATAACATATTAAATCACGAAATTTAGATATCAATATGAATATAAATTGAAAAAAATCATTGATATCATTAACTTATTTTAAAAACAAAACTTTTTTGCCGACTCCTATTATACGAGTATAATTTCTTTTTTTAGAGTTGCTTCATTATCTGTTTCCATAAATATTAGCATGAGCTTAACCTTTTTTTAATTAGGTAAGTAAAAATTTAAGCGATAGTAATACATTAAATTATTGTAAAATCTTTTAAAATTCGACAATAGTTATGTAGATATGTGATTAAGTCAACAAATTCAATGTCGTATTTATCTTGTATCTATTTGAGAACACGAAAATTGAGAGATTAGAAAAGTTTTAGAAAATATGACTGTCCTAATTGCGTAAGAAAGTTATTAAGAAAGGGTTAGTTATATTTTATACAAAAAAGATTCCATTATGGAAAGATCAAGAAAAATTATTGGTAGGGTCTAAAATTGAAACGTTATTAATATTACAGGAGCAACTACAAGAAAGAGTAAGACGGTGCGAAGCAATAGTCGAATTTATTAACGGCAGGGTGTGCCATACTCTGAAATTTTAGTGAAGAGATGGCGTTTAGTTTTAACCTTAGAGTGGGGATCTTTACTCTATCGCCACTGCCTATTCTCAGTGCAGGTAAATTAGTAAATAACACTAGATTTTAAAGCAAGTGTTTAAACAATCTTTAAACGAGAAATACTAAGCTATTTTAAATGATTTAAAAACATACCTAGTTTAAATGGAAATTTTAGATTATTGGATAAGTGTTTTAATTTATGTTTGAGAAGGATTGAATGGAAGGAAAAAGGAAGGACAATAACTCTAAAATTATCAGACTGGCTACTAATTGAAGGAGATAGTATTTTTTTATTTAAGAATGAGTTAACAACATACCAAAATAACCTCTGAAGATTTGAATTACGAACAAAAAGTTTAAATTAAGTAGCGAAATCCGAGTGGTAAGTTCCAAGACACGATGAGCACGACTAATAAGACAATAAATAAGGCTAATTTTCCGCGATTTAGGACAAAAAGCATGAAAGTTAAGTAAAAGACCACAGTACTGGTATTCAACTCTGATCTCGTTAATTTATCGAAACTTTTGGTTCGTAATTCTTATCCTCACAGTGTCTTTTGGTTTTGTATTACCTCGTTCTTAAATTTAAAAAGGCTTCCTCCTTCAATTAGTAATCAGTCTAATAATTCTAAAGTTATTGACAGTAGTAGGGTAGGTGCGTTTCGAGAACAAAGACCCCCCCTCCGCCCACGCACCTACGCATTTCGAGAACAAAACCCCCCCCCTTCACTCGAGTAAAGTACTTTTTGAATTTCGCGCCAAAAATTTTCAAATTTAAAAGTGCGCGGTATTGTGTGGCGCCAA
>JAYRBW010010108.1:0-13350 GCA_036023295.1 Invenusta paracnida
ATTAACTTTGATTTATATTTATATGTGTATCTGTCAAATGAGATTGAATAATGTATGAGCTTATTTTAATTCTGTAACATTTTTCTATTTTTTAGGCGTTCTATTTAGAATGCCTTTTTTAGGCGTTCTATTTAGAACGCCTTTTTTTGGCGTTCCCTAGGCGTGACTTGAACCCTATTTAACCTGCGTTCCGAATAGGCTTATTGGAGACGCCTAAAAACTTATCGGTCACGCCTAAGATGTTTATCAGTCACGCCTATCGAATTCAATTAGTACGCGTCTCCCTTAAGTTGTATTCTATTTGGAACGCGTCTCCCTTAAGTTGTATTCTATTTAGAACGCAGGTTAAATAGGGTTGGGGGGAATGGCAATTTTTTTTAAAAAATAGCCGTGACATTTATGACAGTGTAGTTATGTGACATATTTTTGAGAGGTAAGTTGTTTAAGATATATAGGTACTTTGGTTCATCTTTGTAATTATTGTAATAAAAATATAAATTTAGATGTCAATGATGAAAATATATTTCTCATTATGTATTTTTATGTATATTTAGTTATACATAATTATATATAGATATAGATATATATATATATATCTTTATTTATTTATTATTTACAGTTATTTGAAGCTGTAAAATACAGAAATAATCGGATTTTTAAACTGATTAACTTTTTTCCGGATTACTTTATATATGTCTAGTACACCTATTTTATTTCAAAAGGTGTATCATTAATCACTGTACTTTTACTGTACTACTCGTCATTGAAATGTACCTTACCTTAAAGAAAATTTTAAAAACTCTTTTACATATCATTTTTTATTTATTATTTTATAAAAAAGGGAGTTTTTGACGGTTTTAATATATATCCGAGTATAGAAATGTGCTTTTCCAATGAAGGAACGCAGTTTTTTCTATGAATTTTAATATCTATGGCAGATAATATAAAAATTTGGGTTATTGATTACTTAAAAATCGATTATGAGGTAGGTAAAATAAATGAATTGATTATCACGCTAATAGGTATACTCATATATTTAATTATCAAGGTAGATGGTTATTTGAATACGTACAACAATTCTACGAAGTTCTTATAATATTGAATTCTATGATTTATTTACTTTTCTTTACCTTTTTTTAAATTCATAATTTAAATAATTCTATCATCTATGTAATACAGATTTGAATTTGTTAGTTAGCAAGATAGAAATTAACAATCTGTAAAAAGAATGAAGCGTACTGTTATTGAAATTATTGATGATATTCATCATTTGAAAACTGGTGAAAAATACGACTCCAATTGGAAATAGTTTCAGGAATATTCTAAATTAACTAATAATGAAAAACCTGATGAAGAAAATGTTTTGCAGTACTTTGATTATACTCGTAAGAAGAGAGAGAGAAGTTGGCTTCAAGTACTTTATGGTCTATTTATTCAATGCTGAATAATAAACTTCAACTACACCATGGAGGAAAACTGCAAGCTTATCCACGTTCGACCATTTTATTAAAATCATATGAAGTTGGATATAAGCGAAAAACTGTTATACTGCGTTTTCTAAAGTCGAACTATTCAACTTTTTGGAGAACGCTCCAGTTGAGAATCATTTCATATATTTATGAAAGCAGCTGTCACCCTGTGTTATTTTGGAGGTTTAAGGTGTGCAGATATTGCCAACTTAAACACAGAAGACTTTAAATTTATTGAATCTACCGGAATGTGGGTTACTTACACCAGGAGCAAACAGAAAGATGAACATATCAAAAATAAATTAAATATTCCGCTTGAATATTGTGGCTATATGGAAAAATAGGACAACATGATTGCTGACTGTGGAGATTCTGAGGAGAGATTTATGAAATCTTACTGCTTGCATAAAGATGGTCGGTCGTTTTATGCTAAACAATCCATGGGTGTGCGTTTGCTAGTTAAAATAACTCACAATGTAGCATCATTTTTTAATCTTGAACAACCAACAACTTATACGTGGCATGCCATGAGGAGAATATTCTTGTTGAAGCTGGAACATCTTTGCAAAAGCAGTTCAATTAGAGAAACCAAAACAAGGCTTTGAAGTATGGGGACAACACAACTCAGAAACTGAGTACCTATTGCGAACGAAATGAAAAACTACCAGTTAAGTTCATCGGGCATTCATCTGCAGAATCGCAAAGTCAGAAAAGGTCGATTATAATTATCAATTTTTCCGATTGCCTTAACATTGTTTTCAATTTTTTATGCTGGAAAACATTCTAGTTAAGCTAATAATTCGTTGATTGAACTCTTTTATCATTGATTAAACTATTTTTTATATAATATGCAATACACAAATACTTTTGATTATTATTTTCTTTTTTAATGTACAGAAAAGTAAAAATGAGTAGGGAAAAGTAGAACTTTTCTATAGATGAAATGTCAGGAAAAGACAGCTTTTTAATCTATGTATAAAACATAATATTTTGTCAACCAAGTAATATATAGTAATGAAAATATTTGAATAGTAAAATATAAAATATATTTGTTAAAAAAATTGTTATATTTGTTTGTTCGGATTTCAACATCTAAAATTAAATTCAAATTTTTATTTGTCTAAAAACGTTATAAAATTGTTTACTTAAAGGGAGAATAAGGGTACTTGCAATATTTAAATCTAATTTCATCTGAAGTGTTTCCCATCTTTCAAAATATTCAATTATTCCTATATAGTGATATGATCCGATAGGATCACGCTTTCTTTTCGAAATATTTTCTATAGTAATGAGTCTTGGTGACCGATTTTTTTTACAATCTGTCTGTGAAGATATGAAAACTTTCAGGATCACAGATTCAACAACATATAGAGAAAATCATCTAAAAAATGTAGACACCGGTTTCGAAACCAAGGAATTCGTTTCTCAATTTTCTTTATTTCTGAAGAAACACTCTAGGCAACGGACGAAGGCATTTTATCTTGAAGCATTTTTCTCTCGCATTAAACTCTTGGATCCCACTACACTGAAGATATGGTACTCTTGGACTCTTCTTCATCCTAATTGTAGAACATTTAAAAGCGAAGATGATATGATTTCTAAGCTGAAACGATTTGTATATTTAGTGACACTCATCCCGTCAGTGTTTAGTGTTAATAAAATTCAACCTTTGATGAAAGAATAGAAGCCTTGATGAAGACATATCTGCGATTATGAACAAGTCGAACATGGAAAACAGCAGCAACCGCTTGACCTTTACTGGCTATCAATTTTCAGGCTGAATAAGTACCAACTCATCCAAAAACTAGTTAAGCCATGCTTTTGTATTCAGCCTCAACGCTGCTTAGTGGCGTGGTTTTTCAGTAAACGCTGCTATTGTGACGAAGGAACGAAATCGTCTACAGCTCGAGACTCTAAATGATATTATGCGTGTAAAGTTTTATATATCAATGGTATCAAATTCTTTAATATCTTACAACATTTGATCGATTCTGCCAGAATTGCAGACTGCTGATATTTAGAAAGCTTTCAGAAAGAACATGAATCAGATTGTGATTGTGAACAACTATCGGATGTTGCTAGATATGCGATAGATTAATTGAGCTATATGTCTTTATTTTTTCACATATGTAGACAGCCAATTGTCATTTTTGTATACACATGATAGCTATTACGCTTATTATATTCCCACCTGTATAATTATATATTTTGATTTTTTCAATTGCTGTCCAGATTGATCACTTTTGTTTGTAGTATAATTATTGAATATCTTTACTTTATTCGTATAGACTCTTTTAATGCTTTTTACACTGACCCGATGCATCCTAAGACTTCTCATGTAACCAACACTAAAATTAACAAATAGTATATGTTACTAACATATTTAAGCAGAAGCTCGAAGAAGCTGGTTTTCACATAAATTTAATCAAATTTATTCTAGAACAGAAATAGATGATCAAACAGTGTGATTTAATTTTGCATTCTAAACATAGACATTTCATATATTGGTAAGCAGAATTCCTTACAAATTTAAGAAAAGTCTTCCTATTTAAAGACAAGTCTTCCAATTTAAAAAGTTCCTCCAATTCAAAGATAGCTCTTTAATACTCGTAAATCTAATAATTCTTTAATAGCAATTTAACAAAATGGAAGGTGTTAAAATCAATTTAATGAATTATTCTTTTATTCAAAAAAATTCTTTGAATTTGGTTTGCAAACACATTTGAAACCTTTCGTCCGCCATACCTGAGGTCCCAAATACGACAAAATGCATAACATGGGCATATGTTATTTAATACCATTGCCACTGATTTAAAGTCAATATTGGTACTGTTTTTTAGAAGTATATACTTCTCCTGAAAGTCGAAATCGTCCACTGTAGAAGACCCTAAGGTCCGAAATGGATGGTGGATATGGACTACGACACTGGCGCAACATCCTAAACGTTTATCCCTCTTTTTGCGGTGTTTCTAAATAAATAACATATTGTATAATAGGGCTTGGTGCAGACAACTACGTTTTAGTGAAGCAGACAACTATTACTGTTGAAGTTATAAATACCAGTTACTTATTTAAAAACAAAGGATACTTTTATAATTGATATTTTACCTATAAATAATATATGCATGGTTATAATAATGACCAGACATGTGTATAATATTTCAATAGAATATCGTATAGAAAATTATTTTCATAGTCAAAGAGATTTTTCATCTAACTATTTTATCTAAAACCATCTTACTTATTGTCATTTAAACGAATTGACACATTCCAAACAACTATGCTTAGTTTAAAATAATACTTTGAAGATTAAATTAGTTCTAATTTACCCTGTCCAAATCTTATACTTTAGTATATAACAAATATAAATATATTAGTTGTCCAATCTCAAATAAATAAATAACTTGGTTTTTAAAAATACTTACTGTATAACTATTTTGCACTATTATAAATATGCGAATCACAGAGTGAAAAAGCTTTATGTATTTATAAGAGTGCTACTATTCCACTATTTTCATAATCTCACGGTTGAAACTGATAGATCTACCCATTATAACTATATAAATAGGTATTATTATTGTGTAAAAATAGACTTACTTTATATCATGTAATGCTGTGTTAGATATATATTTTTCTACTGTATACAGATGACATGAATTGGAAGTATTTAGTACATTATATATATATGTATGTAGTTTATACTGCTTGCTTTGAAGATTTTACCTTGTCATGTTTCTCTTCAGTTCATTTAGGATTAATCATTATGTACACATTATATTAGCAAAATTAGTTCAAACTGTTTATTCTGCATTTTTGATGTTACACGCAAGTATAAAAAGATTTGCGTATATTAAGAAAAAAGTGTGTCGTAAAGAAAAAATATAGATAACACGTCATTATCTTATAAAAGCAATAAAGGTCAAGTCAATTGTGTTTTAATAATAATTAAGATATAATTGTAAAGCACGTTTTGTTGGTTAATGTCAGTTCGATGCACCAGAAATATTGTAATGATAATATGGAAGCAAGGATTACTTCAATATCAAGATGGTAAACGAGGGAATTGTGTCATTTTGAGTAATTTTGTTAAAAGAGCCTTTGTATGGCAGGAACTGTACATTAACAAATAAATAAATATGTAATCTTTAATTTCTTGAACATTTTTATAATAATATGTTTGGTGTATCTAACTGATGAGAAACAGTGAAACATGATTTAGAAATATCGTTTTATAAACACAATTTACTTATTATTTATTTCTAAATTATTCAATACGCAAAATGTTTTGCTTATTTCAAAATATAAAAGATAAAACAAAAAGGGAAAATAAATAAATACTGACATATTAGATATCACGATAGTTTGCATGTTTTATATAAAGAGATTATATATTCGGAAAATCCTTTTAATCGATATTTTAAGACATTATTAGTGTCTGTTAATTTGTGGATATTTTACAGTTATTTCGCAACTAAGTTTGTTTGTAGTTGATATGCATTTAGATAGTTGATCATGATACCTATAGCTGTATTTTATTATTTTTTGTGTATAATCCATTTTCAGGATATCTATAATTCTGAAATTTAAAAAAATTGCATTAAACACTGTCAGGGATGTGTTCCCTCTTATCAAAAAGGTTAACAAATTATTAAAATAACGATTGTTTTTAAAGTTTTTTCTTTACGAATAATGCAGCAGAGTAGATGTTTATATCTGTATGCTTACTAGTTAGTTGACTGTGTACTATGCTTATGTTTTAATCTAAAAAGCATATAATTTTATCTTTCCATTTATGTATATAATATAGAATTATTTAATATTATATTTATATTCGAATGTAAAAGTTTTTATATTCGATTTAATTTATTTTTTATGTACATATAGTTTTATTTTTAGGTATTCAAATATGTTATTGTAATGTTACAATTTTTGCATTGAAATGTCAATTATTTTAAGTTGAGAAATACAAAGAAGGCACCATGACACTAAAAATAAATGATTTTAGCAATTAAAAAAATTGTTCTCGGTAATCTGGAGCCTTCTTTTTACTTATTAAATTTATACCGACAGAAACTATTTACCAAGTTATTTTAAGTTTATATTTTGTTTAGTAATTAACCAACAATAGAGTAATGTTGTGATCCACGTACCTATTCATCGTTTTAATATAAGCTTATACATAATTTGGACTGAAATCCCGGATTGTCTCTACTTTCCCCTTGTAACTCCAGATATGCGACTTTGGTCTGGCCCGTGTGAATGATCCTGTCCATGATCACAAAGGTCTCTTGACAGAGTATGTCGCCACGAGATGGTATCGTGCTCCTGAGATCATGCTCAACGCCAAATGTTATACGAAAGCCATCGATATCTGGAGTGTGGGCTGCATCCTTGCCGAGATGCTCAATAATCGACCTCTCTTTCCGGGGAAACACTGTATCCTTTCACTGCACATAAGTTCAGTTAATATCAAACACTAACGCAAAATATCAATTTTATTTCTGAAATATATTAACCATAATGTAAGAATTATCGTAGTTTGTTTTCTAGGATGTCAAAAATAAGTTTAAGTAGTTACATGGACATAAAGCAATTGTTGAATTGTTAAATCATATCTTAGTTTTTATAAATTTTTAATGTGTTAATATCAATTGTCTGCTATTATTTCATTCAATTATATATCTATATGTATATTTTACGTTTATTGTTTTAGAGATATTTATAATTAAGTTTGTAAATTAGACTAATAATTAATATTTTTAAATATACTTATTAACATTGGTAGCTGGATCCGCCTGTATATCTTTTTAGTAATATAGACTTTTTTAATTCTTGGATTAATGCAATTCATGTTAAAGGGAGCAAATTGTTGTATTGCTTAATTATGCCGCATGAGCAATGTTTGCTACAAATGTTAAAATTAAATATTCTATACTGCGTAGAATTGCGACATATTATAAAGGCTATCTCAAGTAAATGTAGTATGGGTACGATTTCCGGCTCAACTCAAAATAAATAAACCTTACACCTTTGACATTTTGTATTCGTGACTGATTTTATGCGGTATAAACAAAAGCTAGCTTTATTTTTGTTTGAACCTGAGACTGTCATACATTTTTTTGTCTGGTTTTTTCAAAAGTTTTGGTTCTCAAACGGTAGTTTAAGTTTTAATTAATAATTAAAATATTAAAATTTGATCTATTAATGCAACATTGTATGTAAAATAATATTTTTAATTGCTTTAAATAAACGATTGAATTATACAAATAAATGGCGCAAAACTTACGTTATCTAAAAAAGTTATACCTATATATATATATTAATTCTTTATAATATAATTAAAAATTCGTAGTAACAACTAATTCGTAATATTCTTCTTGTGGTGTTTTATTGGCATTTTGTGCATTGATTTTTTGTGTCATGTATTAGTATATACAAATTTTCATGATATACATAAATACATAGATTATATAGGTACACATTTCACACTAATTACAAGGTATATTTATATGGGTTCTAATCTTATTTAAGAAATAAAAATCTCATCTTCCCAGTATAATATATAAAACTGTATAATATTTGTATACACGGATTTTCATAATATATATTCATAGCATACATTGGTAGATATTTTACACCAATTACAAGCTATATATAAGTGGGCTCTTATCTAATCTTATTTAAGTAATGAATATTTCAGCTTCCCAGTATGTACGATGGATTTATGTATTTAAATATAAAGTATTTAATATTTAAAACAAGTATTTAAAAAAGGTATCCCACACCGCTCATATCTTTTTCAGTATGACACTATTTTTAACCGCAATAGTTGATTGTAAAATAATTTGGTTTATAATTTACTGAGATATCATAATTTTTTCTGTAGCACGTTTTATTATTCAGTTTACTAATACACATTGGTTAATGATAACTGGGAGCTTTGGACTGGTGTATCCATATTATATATGTACAATTTTTTATTTTAAGAACAGTTCATTCGTTTAGGTAAGATATCTAGTTGCTACGGTAGTATATGCCTATGTTAATTTTCTATGTCCATTATATAAACATTTCATCTACGTGACTCACAAACTATAACTCCTATGCCATACAATGCAGGACAATTATACTGACAAACTAAATATCGTATTGCATTGCATACGTACACTTTCAAATCGGTTACCAGTCCTGGATTTATGGTCGTCTTCGTATTTAATATTTATGTGTCGCGCAAAACAGTTTTTGCTATTATATACACTATATTACAGTATAGAATAACCATCCTTTTCTATTGGTATCAATACGTATATATAAATGGTGTCTTATTTAATGACTTTTAAAAATATTTGAGAAAGTCTGGAAATTCGCTTTTTATTTTTAAACTTTGTGGTTAATATACATATATTTCACTTTTAATGGATGATGCTTAGCAAAGACATTGTCTTCGTCAACATATCACAGCGTTAAATATATTAATCATAATTACAAGTAGTATTATATAATAATTAGTTTGATGTCGATATATTTTATGTTTTAAATATGATAGTTTTACTTTTGTTTCATTACAAAGTAACTGATATCAAAGCAAAATCAGTAGAATCGCAAACATGCAAATCAATAACAGAACTCAAAACAAATATATATGAAATATTAGTTTTGTTATGTAATTCAGTGAATTTAAAATTGACAATAAAGGCATCCATAATTGCTACAAAGTTAAGGGTTATTAAAAAACATAATGTTTTAAAATACACAATTAAGAATATTTTCTGAATGATATTGAGTTTTCATGATAGATGTATTCATTTTTTATTTGTAAGTATATATATACATAATTAGCCAAAAAAATTCATGTCATAAAATAATTGAGATAAGCAGCAAACGTGTTAGCTCTTTTAAAAAACAGATAACATCTAAAAGATAAGTAAATTAATACCTAATAGACAACACATTGAATTGTTAATTGATTAGTTAACAACAAATTAATATAGTCTGACAAGTCTGCTGTTGAATCACAAAGCATCCCATTCTAATGAACTTTATTTTCACTTATGCGTATGTGAATGATCTATAAATATACGAAAATCGAATCAGATTATCTAATTTTCGGCTTTTTTTGCTCAACAAATAAAGTATAGTTTCAAGTGTAGTACATGAAAACAAAATTTCTTGTTGGTTGTATGATAATTATAGCATATCCAGAGTAATCGTACAATGCATCTAACTTACTTGTTGGGGAATAATACACACTCTTTATTTGTAGATTTATGTATTTAAAATGGAATTTTAGAATTTTAGATGATCTAAATATTTTCTATGATAGCCAGTACTTTGTTAAAAGCAATCCAATTTAAGATGTGTGCAAATTATATTTTGCATGTTTCAAGTCTATTTGCATCTGTATGTTAGGGATATAAAATACTTTATTATGCGTATGTTTCAACAAAAGGATTGCCAAATCATAGGTTATTTAAATGCTTTTTATATGCTTTAAGTATATATATATTAAGTCGTATTTTTACACTATATTAATTATATAAAATTAAAATTGTTGCAAAGAAAATATGGCATTAAATAAATTGTTTATTATATTTTTAGTGATTTGATTATATGAAATAGTTTTATGGTATTGATGAGGAAAATTTGTTAACTAAAGTAAATTATTAAGATAGATTTGAATATTTTTTGAAAGTAACTGTTTGGTTTACCACGACTAATTATTTTTTATCGTAATACAGCATGCACATTTTTGACACTGATATTACCACTAGTATTTTCAATACAATATGGTTTGACTACAAATATTTCTGATTAATTATTTTCTTTAACTCTCTTTATACTTTTGATTATTTGCGTTGTGTTTAAATTTGGATCAGACGTGGACCAGCTTACTCTTATTATAGGGGTACTGGGATGGCCAGCGAGTGAAGATCGGAGTTGGATTGTTAATGAAAAGGTATTTACATATTTAATAATTGATTACTACTAACATATTTAATATGTGTATTTGGAATTTTTGAACAGCACATCAAATAAAACTGTAATTTTATATTGCCGAAGAAAATATTAATTGTTAAACATATTTTTAATGGGTCAATAAATTACCCGTTTATAAAAACTAAATTACTGACACAACTAACACTGATGAATCCTAAAAAATGACTGGTTTTAGTGTGAGAGTTTGGCATTAAACGCAAACTATACAAGCTAGCAGGTTTTACTAAACTTATTTATTTATTATAAACACTGGCTAAACATATTTATTACAAGTTCCACAATTAAATATATTTAGCCTCTTTTTCTTTAAACTGTTATCTTGAATATGTAACGGTTTTTGCTAGTTATCCGTTATTTTAATTTTGAATACAATTACATTTTTTTTGTCCAAGTCATTATATTTTTAATTAAAGGCAACTAAAGAATCATTTGAGTTTTTATACTCGATGTTAATCCTACGCATATAATACCTTCTTTAAGAATAATTATCTTTATAAGTATTATTTAATAATATATAAAGAATAATTTTATTTGGAAAGCAGTTCAATAAGTAAGATATGTATTAATTACCTCTGTTTATAACAGTATTTATCATATTATGGCGGTCACTTGAGTCATACAGATTGAAAAGTATTCAGGAAACTGAAAGTACATTCGATATCGCTAAGAATATTAAAAACTATATTAATTATCTAATTCGACGTGTTGTGCACATATACCTAAACCATACATCTGATGAGATCTCGAGAGAATTACAATTGAGTTCAAGATATCTACATTTTTATTGTATGTTTACATATATTCTCAACCGTTATATCTATCTACCAACATATAAAATTTAAACTAACTTATTTATTTTATTTCAAATTATAATATTTGTGATTTTTATTTATGTTACTGCCACAGGTATTCCAAGAAATTGTGTTGTTTTCTTGAGTTATTTGCGTCCTTATGTCCTCTCGCATCAAAGAAGCCTCGGTATTTTTTTACTAAATTATTATTCCACATACGAAACAGCCAATTAATAAATCTATTTTCATGAAAGTTTACTTCACTAACAAACTCATTTTTTATAATGAAGCTCATTATCTTTTTTGTGTGTTTATTTTGAATCCACAGGTTCTTATATATCTAACTATAACTCTGTACTTAAAAATCTTTCTACTTCTGATCTTCACAATGGTACCTGTGATTGTAATTCCCATATCAAATAGGAACCCTTTGTTTATAGTTATCATGGGTATGCATATTATTGGTAACAATATCATAGATCACCTTTATATTCAAGATTTGATATTAATTAAAAAGGGGTCAAATTCAGATAATGTCAGGATATAAACTGATTCCATACTTAAATTAATCTCTGGTTGGAAGATATTGAAGAATATTATATGTAATTGTATATGTATTAGATCTCATATTGATAAAAATATAAATTTTCACAGAAATAATAATAAGAATTTAAAGAATAAACCTATTTGTTTTTAATAGTACTTCTACATTAGTACTACAATAGAACTATTAACATATTTCCATGAGCGTTTCGTTATTGTACCAGTTGACAAAGTATCTAATAACTTTGCTTTTATTTTATTACATTGAAAAAAAAACTTGGTTGCTCCTATTGTTAAGTTAAAAGTAACAATGTTTACAAACTGTAACATATATGCAAATATGCTTTTTTAAACATCATCTTCACTATAAAAATATTAACAGAATTAGAGAAGTGTGACGGTAACGCTCTATTAAACCGATTAAATAGGATCCTAAATCCCCCACATTATTACTTTATACTGTATCACTCTTTAGTTCTGAAGCCTTCTTCAACTTTTGGTCTATTTTGGTATTGTGCCATGTAACATAATATAATAACCACATACATGACTTAACATCCTCTCATTTCCTAGGCCTACGTTATAAGCACAAGTATAACATAATTCAATATAGCGAGCAAAGGTTTCTTCACTTAAGGTATTAGTTTTTATTTTATTTTGTTTTTTGTTAAAGTTTTGTAGGAATTTATCTCCATGATATAAATTTTTACTTCATTTGTTTTTTGTGTTTCTCTAATTTTTCTGGTCTTTTCTTTTTATTAATTATTTTATTGTGTATATATATTGTGTATTTCCGTTTGTATCTTTATTTGACATAATTGTGTAATGTTTTCAATTCAATAAAATATCCCTTTGAAGTGATAATGATTTGAAAACTTGCTGGAAATAAGATCTATATCTCATACAATTTAACTAAATTAAAGCCAATAATATAAAAAATAGTTTTTATACAAGTATATTTACTAATATGAATATTATAGTAAATCGTTTAAAAGTTAAGAAATTTGTCATTTAAATGATTTCTGTTTTTTTAAAGTATATTATTCTATTTATTGCCACTATAATAGTAAGCATGTAACAGCTGTATATAGTTTATTGGTAAGTCATATGGTAATGTTTATTTACAAACATTTATAAAATATATTTTTATATTTATAAAATAGTTTGTAGTAAAAGCATGGCTTACTTGTAGTCTATTCTACAAACAGTAATACAATCATGTCTGTATTATAGTAATTACTATTTTTAACACAATATTTATTATTTATAATTGTTCCAAAGATATAACTAAAAGTCCAAATAAAAAGAAAAGTCAGACAGACAGTTTAGCATATACTTTTAATATATTTTTATAAAAATATATTTTTAATAAAAATCGAACGTTTTCGTCATCCTGCATTTAACTTCATCAGGAAAAAATAAACGCTATTGATAGTACAGATATAAACAAAACCAACAATTTTTTAGAGAGAGGCACCAGAGTTGAACAAATGAGAGTTAAGAGGAGGTTTACGGTATCTAATATGAAGAGCTTCTTTAATATTAAGACT
>JAYRBW010010119.1:0-34775 GCA_036023295.1 Invenusta paracnida
GAGGTTCTCTCGAAAATTTGCGATAATAAACTACCATCATCAACAGCCAGTGCTTTTAATTGACTTTACCTATATATTATTGAATCTATGACAACTCATCAAAATATAATTAATTATATTTCAAATTTTCATGGAAATAAAATCATTAAACAAAATGAGTTTCTTATTGATCATTTTGATTTCTGAGATAAACGATAAATTAACGATAAATAACGATAAATTTTTATACATATACAAAACCGAATTTTTAGAATTTATTCTGCAAATAATTTAATTCTATAAAGCTAAATATGTTTATGTTGTCAGAAAGCAGAAATAGTTGTCAATTAGTTGTTTCGTTTTATAGTGGATTAAAATTAGTCTACGCCCCACGCTTGAGACGATAAAATGTTATATTTATAGAGAATATGGAGTACATCAAAGACCGGCACTAGAACTTGTATTATTCACTTGTTTACTATACTTTCTATAATAAATGAGGAAATAGACGTCTACGTATTTCTAGCTGACTGCCTCGTTTTATGCATCGATGAAAATTATGAAAACTTAGCATACTTTTTGATACTGAAGAATGTAAAAATTAAGTAATTAATGCGAATTGGAACGTATCCTCCAAAATCTATTTCATTGTAGTTATCAAAGTGGAAGAATTTGTGCATTACATGATTATAAATTGTTAAAGTTTATATTCTATATTAAAATTAAGAAAGCAGAAGACAACAGATTACCTAAATATCAATTTTTTATCAAAGTTTTATTATTTAATGAACTTTTATTTACATCAGGTAGAGATAGTCGATATTTAATAAAACGAATTTTAATGAGAAAGAGAAAAACCAAGACATATTGGTACATAATATTTTAATAAAAATTCGATATGTTTCGAATCCACATTTCTTTTTCTAAAAATGTGGTCATCCTGATGATGATGTGGATTCGAAACATGTCGAATTTTTATTAAAATATTATGTACTAATATGTCTTGGCTTTTCTCTTTCTCATTAAAATTCGTTTTATTTACATGTTGGTGCAATAATTATAGAATAATTAATAAACAATTTTTCAAAGTTAAAAAAAAATAAAAGTATGTCTTTTATATTAAAATATGAATTATTATGAATATTAATTATTTCTGCATTATGCGCGGCAAAATTAACCACAGTCTATCAAAATGTAAAAAATATACTAGCAAGATAAAATTATTAATTTTAAAAGTTAGAAGCTAAATAGCACAATTAAAACGTGCATCATTATTCATAAACAATATACTTAGATAAATTATAAAATCCTAACTCACATGATATGTCAAAAATACTTCTTACAATTCATCAGTGGCATTAAAGAGTCGAACTAAAACCCTGTGATTTAATCAACTGATGGATTGACGAGAAAGGTAAGTATTCTTACAAAATCTGGGAATGATTTACTAACTTTTCATTAAGAATCTCATTCAAAGTAATTATTTTGAATATACCTAAAAAGCAGTAATTTTTAAAATACACAAATTTATTATATAAGTTTGAACACACTAATCTCTTTAACTCATTATCCAACAAATCAATTACTCAATTTATGTTCCATATTTGTATTTTTAAAACGGTATAAACTTCGGGATAAACTTAGCTAGATTTTTAATAATTCAATATACAGTATAGTTGTATAAAAAAAGTAATTATTCATACTTTTCAACTTGAATAGTAAATAAAGGTGTTGAAAATCAATATCAATGTAATTACGCCATGTTTGAAAAGCTACATTTTATATAATTCATGTGTATTTGAATATATTTAGTGCAAATTGTGAACTTCGTAATATTTTTTACTATTTTTAAATTGAGAAATACTTGTTTATAGTGTCAAAATGTTAACTTAACACCTAACTTTTAAATTTAGTGACATGATACAGTTATTCTACTTAGAAGAGTGAATAATATAAGTGCTTATAATGCAGAGTTATAATGTTTGTAAACCTAACTGAATGAAAAATTTAAAAGAATAAGAAAAAGAAATTCTATTTTTAGATATTTAATTGATAAAAAACATATTCAGACATTTCGATGCAACACACCAATCTAAACTATAAAAATATGTATGTTATCTCTTCTCTGCGCAATATATAAGGAACAAATGTGTTTAAATATCCTAATTAAACTTAATCTTCTTTGATAAGGATGTTTTGCTTCGAAAGTCAGTATTGCTTTCAATACTAATAATGTATCTGAAATAAACTCTTACTATTACTATCAATTACGATATTAACTAAGCGCAAACTTCAAAGTTTAGAAATTGAAATTTATAATTAACTATTACTTATTTTACTTAATTATTAACATAAAAATAATGTTATTTAAAAATAATAATCCAAGTAATATTATCCATCGTTGAATCGTATCCGATTTTTGGTGATGCCATGAACCATTTTCTCCAAGTTTTCTTATCTATAGCCAAGTAAATCAGATCATACATTCTTTGTCCAATAGCTCGTTTTATCATATCCATTCAGTGTAATAATATAATGCTTGAAATAATGACTTAAAAGAAAACAATTTGAAACAAATATGAAATATAATCGGTCTGATAAATTGAGCTTGTTCAGTAATTATTCATACTTTTCAGCTTGAATAGTAATTATAGAGTGGCTAAAAACCAACATCAATGCAATTACGCAATGTTTGAAAAGGTCACATTTTATATAAGAAGCTTGTTCGCTTGTTCAGATTTATATAAAAATTTAGAATATTTGGTTTTGAATAGAAAAAATTAATTACAATTAAACAAGTTTCATTTAATGAAAGCATTACCTTTTTAACGACTTTTATAGAATGTTTGCCATTTTGTCAGAAGTTTTATTAATTACTGACTATTATCGCCATACATCGTCTACAGTCGCTTAAAACTACTAATTTTATTTGATTGAAATGTTTATACATTTTTCTATAAAATCTTACTTTTGATGTAAAAATGTAAGATTTTGATGTAATGTTATATAATGTAGCTATAATCTATGTAATTCTAAGGAATTATATTGGAATATAATTATTTTAATGCCATTAGACCAGGTACTTCAAGCAAATTAAAAAGGGCGTTAGTACAAGAATTGGATGTCATACGATAATTGATGTACGTATATTCTGACGCATATACGTAATTCTATAGTATTAAAACAAATAAATATTTCAGAAAATTATATATTAAAATAAGGAAAGAAATCCTTTGGCAAACTAATTAAAGGACTAAATTAAATGAAAGCTTAAAATCATGACTTTATCTAAATGCTTTTGAACCTATAAATTTAATATTTATTTCTTTGGGTACAATAATATACATATATAGTCAAAAAAGATTAATACCCTAAGACTAGCTTTTAGTGAAAGAGAGAGCAATTCATTAATATATATATGTATAGATAGATAGATTTATTAACAGAATAATACTTTAATATGACTTTAGTGTAAATAATAAAAAAAGCATAATATGTTATTAAGTTTGTAATATATAAGTGATGTAGGCATAATCTCTAAAAAGGTTTAATATTAGTTTTTTGTGAGTATTTAATATAAAAAATCTTCCCAAAATACTCTTCTTAACAAAATTCATAAACTACACATTTACAAAAGGTTTCTTGCAGGTTTTGTAGGTTACAGAAGGTTATTTTATTTCGAAATTTTATACTACTGTATATATTAAAATTTAGAAAGCAGAATACACAAGATTAGATATCATTGTGAATGTCCAATTTTCGAAGATGATGTATGCTGAAAAAATTTCCACAAATAGTCAACATTTGAAGGTGTGAGTAGATCATAGATTTTTGTTTTAACATTTCATTAATATTTCTCTAATACTAACTAATATCTATGAGTAGATAGACAGTAGACAACTTACTTTATATGTAAGGGTAGGCAAACAAATCAGTCGTTAAAAATTTAGAAATGAAAATTGAAAACTGTTTTTCACAAAGAGGGAGATTTTGTAATATTTTGTAATTGGTTATAAAATTAAAATAATAACTAATGCGTTTAACCACAACAATTGTACGATGTACACTCAAAGTGTGTTGAAAAGTCAGAAAAGTGCAATAAAATTATAATTTAAAGAAAAAATTTGTTTTAAAATTATTTTTAAACAAAATAAAGTTTACAGTCTGACAAAGGTTGGATGTAAAGTCATTCCGCTAATGACAAGGCTCTCTTTGCACTTGCAACACAGATCAGTGGCTAATGAAGACTTGGAGATGACTGGGATCTTAATGCTGCGTTGATTGTAGATAATTGAGCAGGTATAACAAAGTCTTTAAGGTAGGCATTCCAATGGATACACTTATGAATAATACAACTGACTTTGTACCTCACCCGAAGATGGATTAATTGGAATTCACCAATGGAGTTCACGTAATGTTGTTGCTCTGTGAGTTGACCTCGGTAAGCGTCTAATGAAGCGGACACAGCTATTTTGAATTATTTGATTAAGAGAAGGTTGATTACACCTAATGAGAATAGAGTTACAGTTGTCAAGAACAGAAAATATCTACAGAAAACAGAAAATATAAAGCCCAAATAAATAATTTACAGGTGTTTTCATTGAGAAAAGAACGGATACAATATAAATTGCGCAAGAAAATAAATGATATTTTACAGATATTTGAAATTTGAACATCGAAAGACAGAAGACTGTCAAACATAATACCCAAACTACGCTATAGACAAAGAGACGGTGACGTTCTGACCACAAACATAAAAAAAGAGAAAAAAAAGTGTGTTATTTAACACGTTTTTGAAAAAGTGTGTAATAGAATTCATTTAACACATTTTTATCAATCAGTTAACACACATTTATTAAATTTATTATTTAAATTTTCAGTAAAACTGAAAAATATGTGTTAATTAACACGTTTTTTTTATAAAAGAGACGGTGACGTATTGACCACAAACATAAAAAGAAGGAACATCTAGAGAGAGTCCGCTGACGAGTTTTGGAGATGAAGACTTCAGTCTTATCAGGTCTAAGATACAGTCTGTTTGTGTTGATTCAGTCTGCAAGTTCCTCAAGCAAGTCTCAAGCAAAGCGATACTCATTTGTACATATTTGTTTCATCTGCATACATTTAGTGAAATATACAATATACAATATACAATACAAAAATAAAGTATCCCCATAAGGTAAATTTATTAAAATAACTATCTGAGAAGCAAATAGATTATATGTTTTGTTATATTCGGGATATTCGCTGATAATACTAGTTTTTTGTAATTTGTCAATGAACCCAAAAGTACAGGACTTATTTAACAGTTGATTGGTAATAAAGAATGTTTGTATATTAATACATAAATGTGTAATTCAATTGGTAAACTAAATAACATATAATATGACTCTTTACGTTTAGATAATTCATATTATAATTACATGGTTTTTATACAGGTAGCAAATTGTGCATTTAAATAATGTAAAAAATAATTATAAAACAAATATTTATAGATAAAATACATTCAGTTTAGTAGATGTTTGAATTTATAATATCAATGAAATGAAATTTATTCAGATTGGTTAAATGTAACATATATAGATAATTACAAATAGACATACAAAAATCATTGACGGTAACAGAAATGAATTGTTCAATAACAATTGTCAGTTTTTTAAAATGTATTATTTATCTTTAAGATATTCATTGAAACATTAAAAACAGATTTGCATAACCATTCCTAATCATAATAATTTATTAAATACATTTATTTGTGAAATATATTAAGCGTAAAGATATTTTAGAAATGAAATATTAATATATAGAAAAAACAATATTGTTGAACGAAGTTTCTATAGTGCCAAATGTATTAATTAATTAATTAATTATATATGTACATATCCTGTAAGTATAAATTAATTAAAAAAAAGGTGTATGATTGTAATATAATTAATAATATGCATCTCTAATTATAAAAAAATATATATAGAGTATTTAATTCATAATTATTTAAGGATATATTTAGTTTAATGCAATCACGATAATTTAAAACAATAACAACTGTATCAGTGATAAATAAAAGCTACTAATACGTTTTAAAAAGTTAAAAAAAGCATATCCCTTATTTAGCGATATTGATAAAAATTGGCGTTCTGGGAGAATTTGAATCAGTAGCGAAATTCTCTGCCGAAAATAAATTTTTGCTAATTTTACGTTCTCTTCTATAAGACCTTTTCGTTAAACCCCTTTTACCATATCGATACCGGGATTTTTGTGCATCTATATTCTGGGGGGGGGGGGGGGGGGAGGCTCATTAGATCCCAACTCTATCATTTTAAAAATTTTTAATAGAGTAGAGCATGGCATAAAAACTTCTCATGTAGTTAAACAAAAATATTTATAATATATTCCATCGAAAAATGATCAAAATATAAAAAATAAATAAAATAATAATAATGATAAAAACAACATTTTTTAGAATGTTGTTTGTGCATAATAATGAATATAGCGCTAAAAGTTGTAAAACTTTATTTTATAAAAGTCACGGAAGCTTAGATTGCTCCATTTCTTCAATTAACAATCTCAGCCAAAATGCCTAAACCCCTGCCCCCTCTTCCCCCTGCCACACAGTATGGATAGGGCTCAAATTATTATTCGATATTGCTCTAGATTGTATTGCTAATTGCGATTTATAATTGGATCTACACTGGACATAATCTAGCTGAAATGTTAACTAACATTGCTACTACATTTGTATATAACTTTAAATTAAGAAGTTTATACAAGTTTGAAGTTTATGAGCTCATAATCAAAACATATAGTATGCATAAGTAGGAAGCCTCAAATAACAATTAATCTTCTACTTGTTTACGGAAAGGTCTCTCACCGCACGTGTGAATTCGGTCAATGTCCCATCCCGGTGATATTATATAGAAATCCATCGCAGATTAAACATTTATATGTTGGTGATTTCTAGACTTAACGGACATAAAAATCTATTCAAATATGTCAATAAGCATGCATCTTCTTCATTAGATTTTATACATAAGGATTTGTTTAACGACTTCCGGTAGGAGGTTATAAGCCTTATGATGCTACTGGGATAACAAACTTTACATTTTAAATAAAATAAGTTATAATTTCATGTTATAACTTTTTTCTTATATATTTAGTATGTAAGATAAAATATGTAATTATATTCTCCCATTATAATATGAAGTTTTCATATTTTGCACACTTATTTTGTATTCTTCCAAGAAAATAAATTGTTTAATAAAATTTAAAATGAAAGAAACTATTTCACAAATAACAAGACATTACTTTTGAAAAATATAATATAAGCTATTAAATGTCTCACGTGTAATTTATTAATTTTTTACTCATTTGAAAGAAAATTTAAATATTAGCTTTGAATTTGTTTTAAAGTTTGTGATGTTTCTTTTGCTGTATAATCACATGGACATGAAATAGCATCATCAAGGGGCCATCGTTCTAATGATTATTTGCGGATAATTAAAGTTATTACTATAGTGTGAATTAGCATCAGAGAATTCGGGCAAATCCTTTATCTAACTTCTCCTTAAAGACGCCTCATATTTTCATATTTTATATTTATTAATACAAAAGCATTCCTACAGAATTCTACATACGAACATATATTTCACGAAAACGAAAAACGCTATTTTCCAACAAGATATGTAGATCAAGTTGAGTACAGAAAATATGAAAAGAGTCATATAAATCATCCCCTTGCTTCTTGTGTCATGGATCAGGCAGCATTGAAAGGGGCTGTATATAGTTCTTTTGAATTTAGAAAACAACTTTCTCTTTTAATGTAAGAGAATTGGATTTGGCGGGCGGCACTCCTTCCAACGAAATTGTCTCCAACTATCTGTGTAACTATACGTGTGAGTCGTATATCTCCTTGATAATAAGATTGGAGTGCAAGGCCAATATTAAGCTGTCTGTTTAAGCCTATATAGATCCATTCAGGCAATACCTATTTAGAAATTACTCACCAATAGCCCCATGCGTGTTGATGGCATATTTGTGTACATATAGTTTCCGCAGCGTTAAATGCAGAGTTAAATTTTTTTAATAGAAAATGTTTTATTACGCGGAAAGGAAATATTTGAGTATATATGTATCTATAAAAATGACATTTCTCTGTTCTTCATTAGTTCTATTTCATTTTGATAAATCTCTTGGACGTGTCTGAGGTCTATAAATTATAATTTCTACTTATGATAAGTTGCGTGCGATTTCGTTTGGTTTCTCTTATTATTGCATCTTGTTACAATATTCATTGCGGCCGTACACTAAAAAGAAGCATAATTGGTTTTTAGGAAAAATTATATTATTAAATAAAATGTTCGATGTCTAGGTACATATATTTACTTTAGCTAGACAGGTGAACACGATATTTAAGGATCGTGTATGATGAACAGTTCATATCACGTGTATACATACAGTTTTAGTTCAAAAATTAAATTAGTTTCAACACCTGTATTTCATTTCATTTGATATATTTTTTATACATGATATAACTGTAGAGCAAAGACAATATTTTTTGAAGATATCTCTATTTAAGTTTTGTACTGTAATCGTTCACTTTGTTTTATAATTTTTCTTCTATCGAGATATTTTTAATTTTAAAATTGATAAAATATCATCGAAAGAAACTGATAACTATTTCATATATGATATTTTTTATTCAAATTTATATATTCATTGACAAATTACTTTAATGTTCTGCTCAGTTTTATAAATGCATGTTTAAATATATTTAAATATGTCTAAATTGTTTTGTTTAACATTAGTAGTTTATAATAATTGTAATATGACATACGAATTAGGCAAATTTTTAATAAAGATAACAAAAATAGTATTAGTCATAAATAAAAATGTCAGGTGTGTAAATTATTGAATAACTATCTTCTAGGTTTATAAAAAAAAAGGATTTATTTTGAAATTTGAATGGAATTATTCATATATACTCATACATATTACAAAAAATAATAAATTTATTATTTCTGAACCAAATACAGTAAAACTATTATAGCCGCTTAGATTAATTTGTGATTTTATCTACGAGAAATCAAAGCAATATAAGTTGTATAATTAAATTTATGATGTTTGATAAAATTGTTTTTCACTTGTATATTTTTTCTATTTATTTGTTTTTCTTTTTATTGTTTAGTTACTGACATTTCCTTTAAATATGGGATATTTTAGGAAAACTATTATCATTAATATTTTTCTTCAAACGGTCATCATAATTATTGTGTAGATAATGGAATATATATATATATAAACTCGTATTATATAATGATAAATTCTTCTTTATAGGTAGTCAGAATTAAAATTCTCCAATAAAGTTATATTTGCTTATAGTATATTTCTAACATTATCGGTAAATAATATGAAGATTAGATATACTACACGTTAAGTGATTAATAAACAAAATCTTACAATAATATTTGCCAACAATATATCACAAATCTTAATATTTTGCTAAATTCTACTAATATATATATTTAGAAATATTAGCGTTTCACATTGTAGAAACGTAATATTTTTTTTTTAAATCTGTGCAGTTAAAATTAATTATCTTACATATTTAGTTTAAAGGTTTTTGATTCAGTTATAATATTCTTTTAAAAGCTTTGGAAATTCTTGCTGTAATTTTTATATTGTTAAATATACATACATTAACTTTTACAAAGCAATAAATTACCTGCAATAATAATCTTTGCCATGCAATAAAAGTATTTCTAAATTAATTGCCAATTAATTAATTAATGTATCGAAAATATATTTATTTATTGGAATATACAATTTAATTAAAAATGTGGATGTTTTTTTATCTAAGAACGCAGATATTGAGTGTTTGCAATTGTTTCGTTGAGTGAAGATGGCTGTCTGCTGTATGAAACTATTTGACGGTGTATCGTATCAATTACCCCAAACTCAACGGCGGGACTCCTGTATTTAAACGTTACAGAAATGCGGACCACTTTCAAAAGTATTGCACAGGGTTTGTACGTGGATATATGTGTACTGTGAATATACTTAATTATATTTTTATTAGAAAAATTTATGTTGAAGAAAGTAAAATAACTTTCAAAGATAATATTCCTATATATTATATGATAGACTACTTTGCTATAGTTTACCTCTAGAAAACTGTTCACTCTAAAAATGTTTAATATTTAATTTATTTATGTTCGCATTGCGTGACCAGTATAGAACTCTACATTCGTGTAAAAAAGCCGTCAATAAGAGATGAATTTTGTATTAATAATACAAAAATATCCATAGATAGCACGGGAATTAATAAATTACTTAAATATGCAAGATATACAGATATTTTATTTGTAGTATAAAAAATAAATACAATGAGAAATGTCTTTGATCAGAATATGCATATCATATTATTGTGTTTTTTAAAGGGATTTATTTTTTTAATCTCAGAGGTGAGAGCCAGTTGATCATTGATGGTACACCTCATTTGTCAACCATTCTTTATTCTTCGAACAATGTACTCGTTCCTTTCCCAAAAGTATTTACTAAGTATGGTTGATGCTCTAAGCTGCGAAATCGTCCACCAGGAAATGTACAGATTGTAAGTTAATCTACTGTTCAGTTCCAGCTGTCACCTCAGAAACACATTTGGAAGTAATGTACTCGTGGTAAATGTGCACGGAAATACCTATAAAAACAAAAACAAAAACAAAAACAAAAATCCTAAAATTTGTATTAAAAATATATAAATAGGATAAAGAAATTCAACATTTTATGTGTCAAACAAATAACATTTTCAGGAAAGTGACAACAAACAATAATTATCAATTTCATGTTTTAAACAAATCGCTTATTTACAGAAATATTATTCATATACGAGTAGATGAATATATTATGCTATGTACACACACATATGTATATATAGTCGTCCATCCTGCAGATAAGGAATGATATCAGTTTTAGTTTTGTCATTAGCGGATGCGAATATGGCTTATTAGTCCAATCTGTGCCCGGAAATTGCAATCACATGTTGGGCAAACAAAGTCTGTTTCATCAAGAGGCATATAAATATTCATTCTCATTTTACGCAGCTATTTTTTATGCTGAGATTTTTCTATCCTGTCAGCTCAAACTGTTAAACACTTTGTTGATTGATCTTTGCCAAGTGGATCTCTCCTGCGCAACTTGTTCCCTGGTGTTTGAAGTGTTTGAATTAATCTTATTGTTTTTAGTTGGACTTTCAGGGTGTCCTTGTATCGCTTGTAATGCACTAGTGTCTTCCTGGGGTCAGTTCATCATAAAAGATACGTTTGAAAGTGCGGTAGTCTTTCATGAGCACAAAATGTCCAGCAGTTTTTACCAAGGATGGTGTGAATTGATTCAGATATTCACTATCAGGGATCTTGTCTTTCCATATAATTAATAATATCTTGCATTTGCAGTTGAGATGTAAACGGTTAAGCTTCTTTGTGTGAATGTTGTAGACTGTACAAGTTTCACAAGAATAGAGCAGTGATGGCAGTACGACGGCATTGTAGACCTTCAGTTTGGTGTGCGAACTCAGACCATTTCTTTCCCAGACAATCTTCTGGAGCTTGCCAAATGTGACACTAGTCTTAACAATGTTACCAATAACTTCATCGTCAATGGGTACAGATCGGGTGAGAGTATAAAGGTAAGTAAAGGTAAGTAAATCGATAGCTTTAAGCGTTTCTCATTAGTGATATGGTAGTGATAGTCGATATAATCTTTTCATCTGTCTGACTGGTACATCACTTCATCACTTCTCTTGTCTTTGTGCTTATGCTTGGGCTAAATGCATCATATGCTGAAGAAACTTATTCATACTTTGTTGCATTCCGGGTTCAGAAACGGCATTGAGAGCGCAGATATTTTCAAAGAGCAGGTCTCGCGCAATAGCTTCCTTTATTTTGGACTTGGTCTAAAGTCTCCACAGGTTGAAGAGTTTGCTGACAGTGCGGAACCGTATTGAGATCCCATCATCATTATTATTGAAGGCTTCGGTCAACATGGCTGAAAACATTATGATTACGAGTGTGGGAGCAAGTACACACCCTTGCTTGACACAATAGGTAACCCTGAATTGGTTCAGAAGAGTACTCATCATCTTGTGCTCGCACTAAAATACCAT
Source organism: Invenusta paracnida (assembly GCA_036023295.1). NCBI lineage: Eukaryota > Metazoa > Platyhelminthes > Proseriata > Coelogynoporidae > Invenusta > Invenusta paracnida. The sequence continues at coordinate 12,137 of JAYRBW010010119.1, forward strand.
CGTGTAATGAGCGTACCAGTACGATGAACTTATCAGGGCAGACCTAATTTTTTTATAATTTTTTTACAAGCCTGAACGACTCACAGTATCGAAGGCTTGTCGAAGATCAACAAATGTTGTACAGAGGTCACGATGCTGCTCTCAAAATTTTTCTTGCAGTTTACGAGCTGCAAAACCCATATCAACGGTGCCACGGCCTGCAGGAAATCCGCATTGACTCCCACATTGAAGGCTACTTTCCAGGTAATCTAGTAGCCAATTGAGTAGCACTCGGGCCAAGATTTTGTCAGCAATCGATAGTATGAATGGGTATGCCCCGATGGTTATCACAGCAGCGTACCTAGCTTCTTCCTTTTCTCTAGTAGATGTGGATTTGATAAGTATCTTTGAATTCCTGTAAAAAGTTATTTTGTTACAACATTAGGTTGAAGAGTTCAGTAAGCTGCTTGATAAATTTTATGCCACCGTGCTAGAAAATTTTGGCCGGGACGGCATCTTCACTGGGTGCTTTGTCATTCAGGAAGGTGTTGGTGACTTTCTTCACTTCATTTTCTTAGATTAGGCTGACAAGAGACATGTTGAAATAAGCTTAATGAAAGCGGGCAATAGAAACTTCATTGATTGAAGAGGGTCTGTTTAGTACGCTGTCCAAATTCTCTGCCAACGCGCTAGGATCTACGCTTTATCTGTGAGAAGTGTGTTTCCATCAGAACTCAGCACTATAAAGGATGATCTAGACTTCTGCGGACCAATAGATTGACTTCATTAGGGCATTATAGAAGCATTTAGAGTTGTTGCTATCGCTATAGGTCTGTATCTCATTCGACTATACTTGCTATACCAAACGTTTTTCATTTCACTGAAATTTGCCTGTACAGTTCTGCGGACAGTAGACAATCATTTAGTTATGTTGATGTTAACCTAAATATATGCTTTTTAAAGAGTAACATTCATATCATTTTTGGATGTAATGGAATTTATTTTCATATATTTTTCCATAGTTTTATAATAATTAATAACCTAGGAATTGTATTATAGGAATTTGTCTAATATGTACCTCTCTTATAAGCACCAAAAGAAAATGTCAAAATTTAACAGTAGCATAGATATTATAGCTTTGCAAATGTGATTTTCTTTAAATATTGATGACAAAAAAGTATACTAGTGAATCGTGTTGAAATATTATTTTAAAGTTGCCTTTAATAAATGTAGCTAATATTTGATTATAAAATGTATTTAATTATAATATGCTGTCGCCATTTTAGATTTACACTAATTTTATTCCTACTTTTAATGCGTAGCACTTATTGGATGTACAAATATGCACTTGCTTTGATATTTGAATTAATCTATATGTATGTATGTATGTATATGAATGTATGTATATGAATGTATGGATGTATGAATGTATGTATATGAATGTATGGATGTATGAATGTATGTATATGAATGTATGGATGTATGAATGTTTTGCGCATTATTATTAAATATTAAGGACAAAAGGCCATTTTAACAGTTAGGAAGTATACGAAACTTTATGAGTGAATTTTAAATGTTTATTGTTTAATTCTTTGATGTATTATTCGTGTCATCTGATAAAGACAACGTAACACTTAAGTAATTGTGACTTAAAAGCTTAAGAATTTTATTATTTTGCGGTGTTATTTCAAGTCATAATATTTTAGTTTTGTCGCACTCGTCATGACTGTATTATTCATGATAGAAAATTATTTTGAACTAAAGAGCTATTAATATATTTTGCTTTTTGTATAATCTAAATTACATTTTGAAGTCTATACGTCTAGATAATTTTATCTCTAAACATTAAAATTTATTAACCATTATGAAAACTTCTTTTTCTCCTACAAGTTCTTAAAATATTTTTAAATTCATAATTACATATTGATTGATCTGTTAAATTAGTATATATGTATATATATTCAACAAATTTATTTTAAATTTGATTATTATTTTATTTTATTTTATCCCGCATTCACATTTTTTTATAATCTTTTAATTAAATTTGAAAGGAAAAAGATTTTCTTTTATGAAAATTCAAAATGTTACTTGATAAAATTATATGGCATACATATATGAAACATAATGCCAAAAATAAATTTTGATGAGAACATTATTAAGTCGGTTTTAATTATCAGTTTCAGAGACAGTTTCAATTATAGCCATTTATTGACAGTAGCCAAATTTCGGGTCACTGATCATTAAACATATCAATTGAAAATATGTTTATATATTACATTGCTGATTATATAATGCTCTAAAAAATCCCGATTTTTTTTCTTTTTCGATATTTCTACTTAAATAATTACAACTGGCAAACTATCCATCATATATAGACAATGCCTTTCACTACCATATAATATATGTTTGGTATAAATGAATCCTGGATTTATTTATACCGTTTGAAATATAGGAAACCCAACTATTCCAAATCGACAACTTCTATTTTTGGGCTTTATAAGTAAATTGGCAACCTTTACATTTTTCCATCTTAAGTTATACTTATTTTCCTAGAATTCTTTTCAGTTGCAAGAGTTGAAATTAGAAAAATTGAAATTAAAATACTTATAGCGCAAACTATAATTTAAAAATATAATGGTAGGTTATTTGTAAAAATAATTGACGCTAAATGTATTATTTTGAATGACTCTAATTCCTATAAATGTGTCATACTGTCACAGACGAAAGGCCGACTTTACCCTATATTTCATAGATATATTAACTCATATGGTATGAGCTAGATTATTAATTTCATTGAAGGCAGCGACTTTTTGTAGAAAATATGTAGCGATCAAAGGCGGACATAGTAAATAGGATCCAGCCTCCCGATGTTTCATTTGGTTCATTTACTCTTGAATTTATGTAAGAAATATGAAATATACTCATACAGTATATGTATAGCATGTATATGATACCTTGATAGACATACATATATATGTAAATAGATAATTTTCCCACATAGCAATAAGTCTACGTCGGAATAAATGTATTCTTTTTGAAACCAATATATTTAAGTGACATATATCGAATTCAAATTTATTCCGGCCAGAGGGGAAACAATGGTGTAACAGTCGTGATGTGGAAGTTAAATGAACTCGACTGTCCTCTCATTGAGGAAATAATTCTTCATAATTCAGAATTATTCGACTTATGAGTGCAATAATCAATCCATGTTTCTCTCAGAATTTAATTAGTCCGAGTTATAGATGATACAATGCCAGCCTTACTTTTGAAATATCATTGAGTTAAAGTTAATATTTGTCGTTCTTTTATGTAGGTAGGTATATCCATACGTTGCTTTTATTTAGAAATTTTACATCAAAATAATTAATATCTTGTTGTTTAGAGCACAAATTTATTGCAAATTTAGTATTTTTTATAGAGTTTCCTTAAATTGAGAAAGTTTCCGCACGATTATAAAAATATGGCATTAATTAAATCGGAGGCATTATGAGATGATCATAAACTTCACATGATGGAAATTAAGGATTATAATTATTTTTTAATAAAGCATTTAATATAAGATATACATTTAGTTCATAGATAAAACATTCATTTATTTTAATTTTAATCTTAATTAGAGGAACTAAAAAAATTCTTATTTGGATTGTATTAATAATATACATATTACACAAAAAATGAACATTATTTTAAAAACATATAACTTCAAAGTGCTATAATTGAATAAACCTTCAAATCTATCATCAGATGACATTATGTTAGATGTATAGAAACTAACTAATAGGTATATAGGTACATATAAATATAGTTATACATTGTCTATAAATTTTAGCATATATCTAAGGTTAAATATTATTATTTGAACAACAAAACTAAAGTGAACAGCAATTTTAAAATAATATTTGATCAACTCTGACGTTATAATTCATGTTATATCGATAATTATATCTAACATAAGATTTTTTCAACTTCTCATCTCTTATAGGTTTGACATTATACTAATAAATAAAGATAAAGTAATATTATATATTTATATTTTTTTCGAGTGAGTGAATATGTTATACTTCGAAAAGAGTAACAATGAAATTAATAAAGAGCGAAAAAAGAATAAGTCTTACCGAACTTCTAATGAGCTAGGATCTTGATTGATCTAGCAATTCAATATCAATACACCCAGAGACCAAAGTTAGTGCTCAGGCAGTTATACATGAACTTCTCTCACACAAATATTGTCAAAACATTTTGATATTGTATGAATGTGGAAATGTATCTGAAATTTTTACTTACTACATAACGTAAAGATGAATCGAATAATAAAGCAGAAGAATTGCAAGGCTTGACAAATGTACCTATAGCTTTTAGAAATATATCAAATAAATATTGTGTTGCTTAAAGTGTACATATTTTAAGGCATAAATCTGTATTGTAACTATTACAAATATAAATTAAATAAGCTGTAGCATGCTGCATTAGCTGTAAGCGACAAAATTTGGGAGCAATCAAATCTTGTTCCAACGAAATATATTACAGGTCACCGAATTCTCTTTCTAAGCAGTCGCTTCTAAAAACAAAAAAATGTACCTATTTTATTGAATATTCTTTTACAGAAAGATTTCTGCGATTGATGTAGAATTGTCGTTTCATTTATTTAAACACTTCCAAGCAAATTAGGTGGAATGGATATATGTTTCATGAATGTATGATGAACTGAGACTGGAAGTCGGGGGAATAATGATAACATATTCGGTATACTCACTATTAAAAACAAATTTAACAAAAAATATAGTTCTCCACATAAAAAATTGACCATACGAGATTTTAAGAGAAATGTTAGCATACAACAACTAACATTTCTTTCTAAACAACTTTAAAACAAACTAACATATCCAACTGATCGCTTTAAAAGTGCGTAGAGAATAGAAGAATTCGTAAAATTGTTGGAACAGTTTGTAGAATACACAGAGGAGGGACAGTTGGCACGAGTGCTCGGTTTTGTATTTTCTTTTAGGAGCATCTTCTGGCTATGGAACGCTACACACAGCCATATTTTTTGACTTCAATAAAATAAATTTAATAAAAAAATGCGTTCTGTCAAATTGTTGTAACTGTTTTGTGGAAAGGAAAAATTCATATTTTTGTCTTCTTAATTTCGTCATTTCACGTTAAATGTTTTGTACAACACAAATACTCATGCCATTTTTCAAACAGAGCAAGAATGAAAGTTAAATAAACTCTATAAAAGAATATACCAATATCACCATGAGGTGCGCTTTCCTGACTCATACACTACACAATTATAAGAATCTAAATAAGAATCTGTGGAAAGTACATAAACTCTTAGTTCTCCTTGGACCAGACTGACTTGAAATTTGCATATTTAGCTTTTAGGCGCTCCTGCTAAAGATAGGTAAATTTAAATTAGTATAATCTGATTTTAGTTTAACTTAACGTCTCTCTTATAATATAATTTTTTTAAATATTTATATTTTTAATATAGCAGTATATAGCTAAGATTTTACGAATAGGGGGTCATTTTAATGCAAAAGGACGCCGTTTAAAAAAAGAAGTATTTAACGTGAAAACTGTATAATTTTTTAATGTTCCTTATGAAAGGGCGCCGTTGCCTCTGCCAAAGGGGGTCGTTCGACCCTTCGACCCCCCCTCCCTGGCGGTTTAATATTGATTAGTAATAAACAATATAATCAAACATTACGTTACATTTATAGAATATAATTTATTCTATCGTTAGTTTGACATAAATACTACATTGATGTTAAATTAAATTCCTTGTTACTATATTTATTTATACATTACAACTTAATTAAATTTGTTTTAATAATAATGGTGAAAATTAAAGAGAATAGAAAATAAATGCAGCTATAAAATACGAAACAGAAATGCGTTAAATTGTATTAACATTTTTAAGACAAAACAATTATAATTTTTTTCTTCGTTTTAAGAAGAATTATGATATTTAATAATTCTCGATGATTTTATAATATTTTATGAACAATAGTCTATTTATTAGCAAAATATATTAAACTAAATTTGCCTAAATATAAATACGAGTATTTGTATGTTTAGATTTTGAAGTTACATTTTCGTATTATTTGGAAGAATTGTTTGACAATAAAGTTTCTTCATAATTATATACAGAAAGAATAAAAAGAATGAATCCAAATATCTTGTATTCATATATTCTTAAATTTCTTTACCAGGGGGTTATATATAGACTATTTTAGTAGTTGTTATGGAAGTTTATATGCATATATTGAGAATAATATAACCGTCGTGTAACCGTCGCTTACACGGTAAGGTTAAGATTTAGTTCAAACGCTACTTTAACATTAAGTAACTCTTTTTTTGCTTTGTTCGCGTATTTTTCTGAATGTAAATATAGCGAAGTTCAAAAAGATCATGTCATTGAGTTTGTCAATCAGTACAGAAAGACTAAAATATTGAGAATAAATACTATATGTCATAGATCGGCTTTCTATAGAATGATCTTGCATCTTCTAAAGAAAGTTTTACGTGACAGAAAGGGATCCTTTTAACGTATAATCGCTATACCAAGATGTCAGTAAGAGTACCCAGGGTAGTTAGCATATTTTAAGGTAAATTATATTTTTCAATTATGCCAATCATTTTATGAGCGTAAACTAACAATAACATTTTAAATTTAAGATATCCATTAAAGTTTTTAGGAAATATTTCATCGAATGACTTTTTAAGAGTTACGGTTTTAAAAATGGAATTTTAAGTCAGAAATCATCCTTATCTATCAAGAAGAAAATTTTTACAAAAATGCTGGGATCTTCCAAAAATGCAAGAAAATAGGTTAATCAAATGGTTAATGTAAAATGTTAAGAATATTTTTTTAATACATGCTTCTACATTTCTGCATGAACTGGAACTACTTTTAGAAACAGATGGTCCCATTTCTCAACTAAATGAGCTGCAATTGATTAATGAAATGTACGAGTATATTTCTAATTTTCCGACTGCAAATTATAAATTATAAATTTTGAAACAATCATGATGTTAGCATATCATAAAAGGCTGATAAATTTATTGGTTTAAAAAATATCAATGGACGTAATTCGGTAAATGTTTCTTATTTCTTTTCTCAAACATAAATATTTACCCCAGATAGAGCTATCAGTATTATGTATGCGATATATGAATAGGATGCATTTAACCATTTTTAAACACTAATGAGGAAATCTCGATGACAAAATCATTACTAATATAAAAATAGAATGACAAATATTTTTCTTACCCAAATTACTGTTTCTAGTTCATTTCTTAATTTGTGAATATGTTACTCTAACATATTAGTTAATTTAATTATAATTTATATTATTTGAAAGATAAGATAAAGAAAATAGAATAGAATTTTTAATATGTAACTATTTTTATAATCCACATTTTATATAAACGATTGCCGTTCGTCGTGGATTCACATGTTTTTTATATATGCAAATATTTGTGTATGATTGGACAATAATTGGACTTATTCTGTAAGTTAAAATATCGAAACTATTCATACGTCACACGTGCTATAAAGTGCTCTAATTATAGTTTCAGTAAAATAATGCCATGAGTAACATGTCGATGTCTTTCAAAAAATGTTTACTTCTACAAAATAACAATAAACAACTTAATTTATTAATAATTGTGAATTGATATATGACTTTCTAAATTTATTCTCAAGATTAGGAATAATATTTTGTAAGATGTTAGGATGATGTACGTCTTTAATTAAAGAAGTTACATATTCTTAATTGATATTGCTTCTTTTTATGAACAAATTTGTAACAAAATATTAATTTTAAAATTGTTTAATCAAATTTGGTTTATTTTAAAATGATAAATTGCCACTTCTAAAATAGTATATAAAAAAACTCTAATGTTAAACTTAATTAACTAACACAAATTAGAAACAGTACAATAACAATAACAATATATTTAATTTCTTAATAAACGCAATTTTGAACTTTTCCACAATTTTGTTTGTTATAATATTACAATATATTTTCCTATTTTTCAAATATTAATATTACAAGTTCATAATCTCAATGGAATTATTGTATGTCGTATTCTCCATATTCTAAATAAATTTCCCGAGATATTTTGAGCTTCCATTAATAAAACTAGATTAAGCAAACACATTTTTTTTTTAAGTGACTGCTTTTTAAACGGAAATAATTAAAATTTATCAAAAAATAATATGGTTGAAGGAAGGGATGTTTCAAATTATTCCTGTGAAACTGTTTTTCATAGATTAATGATAAAATTTATTCAAATCGTTTACATATAAATTGAATTTCTAAGATGGTCACTTGTACGGATTGAGTGATATAAGATTTTTCGATTATGGTAACTAAATTTGATCAGTCACTGGTACCCATCTGGTCATACTAATGTATTTATATAATTAGTTATAACCGCAATATTACTTATATTGCGGTCTTTATAACTGTTTCCATAGTCCATAAAATGTGAAAGACTATATAGTTATTTCATTTCTACAAACTTTAAAGCGGATAATAGAGAGAATATTTACCAACTAATAATAACTTGCGAATGCTTCATTTTATTATATTATTTTAAAACTTCGAATCACTCTATATATAATCCTGACATAAATGATTCTTGATAAATTGCATGCATAAAGGAAATTAACTTATTTTATGCAATTTCCATGGTAATTGTTCTCTGTACAACGAGTTATAAATTAGACATTAAAAAGAATCGATACTAGATATAATTAATATGTGAAAAGTTTCTTTTGGGATATATAGGGACAGAATTGTTTCCCAATTTGAGAAAAAGAAACCACATTATTCAGATGGATGCGCTTTTGATTTACGTAATGTTGACAACTGATTTAATTTAAAGTTTTTGAGTAGAAACAATTTTTGTAATATAAACATTTGGGGAATGAACTTTACTTGTGGTATGTTTTTTTTTATTTTTAAATATATACTTACTATATGTGAAGTTGTATGTGGAGTTGTATGTGGAGTTGTATGTGGAATTTAAGACGCTGCATTTTAATTGCATATTAACGATATTATTAAACTGAGAAGAACTAACCTTTTTTTATTTAAATATAAGAAAAGGGTAAATCTGATTTTCGATTAATTTCGATTTTACGTCTTGAAATTCTTAAAATTTACCATGACATGTGTATTTTTGTATAATTTTGTATCGACTGTATAATATATACAGTTTTAATATTTTAAAAGAATTTAATTGTCTTGTGAGCATTTAAATAAGACAATAATTTATGGAAATGAAGTATTTCACAAACTTTTACTGGTTTCTGGATTTAATTCCAGAAATATACATGGTATCATGGAAATTAATCAATATATAGAATATATATAGAATGCATATAGAATAGCATTTTAAAATTATTCCATTGAAAATATTGTGCATTTTGCAATTGTGGTCAACATAATAATTTCAAAAATTAAGTATATTCTAACTCATTTAAATATCATTTTAGAAAAAATTAAAACTATATCAGTATTATATTTTTACTGCTCTTTTTTATTGACTTGATGTGCCCTTTTTTCAGATGGCTAATCTATATATAATATGAAATAAAATAAATTTCTATGCATGGTATGTAATATATATACCTATGTATATTATGTACGAGTATTATATTATATTACACAGAACTAGCTCAGAGAAAAATTCATTCAATCTTCCTTCAGCCGTGTTTTTCTGTTGCTTCTCTTTATTGCAGAACATCCCGCTTGAAATGAAAGGAGCATTTCCGTATTATACTATAAAGAGTGTATTACATAAAAGCGGTAATTCAATAAATTGTATTTCTACCTGAAATTTTAATCATTAATTGGTGGACGGCAAATTTGAGATTTATAATAAATATGAAACAGTACATTGCGGAAGTACGTATATAAGGAGCTGAGCTGTTAATGATAAATTAATTTGACGGATGCTGTTTTTTCTTCTTAAATGATCTGTTTGAAGTAGACTGATATATATTGCAAGGATGTAATTAAATGTATGGAGTAGTTAGAATATACTCTTGCTGTGATTAAAAATGGATTATTTTCAAAGAAAGTAAATATCAAAGAATTACATGACTTTATGTGTTGCTTACAATTCTTTATATAATTTAATTAAAGCGAGTTGCTACTTTTAATATACAAGCATAACGGCGATGTTTTGATTCTTATATTGGCAGCTGTTCATATTTTCAAAATATTTGCAATGTTATATTCAAAATGGAATAATTTATAAATCTAGAGAATTATTCATTCCATGGCAGTCGAAAAGGTGCTAAAACTCACTTATTTTCAAGGCAAGCATGTATTAAGCTTGCAAAAATGTATTGCAGTATACTTATGTTGTATGTGTCTTTAGTATGGTGCGAGCTATAGGCGTTATAGAAGACTTAGCATGTCTAATCCATGTGCTGGTGGGTTTGTTAAGTGCTGGTTTAAGCGTCTTGATGAGCATTGCATCTCAAAAGTGGAGACCTACGATATTACTGTCCATGGCGATAACTTTGAAGGTGAATTTAGACCGACACGTCTCGTTGTGTCGAGCCACGATAGCTCGATTTACTTGTCAATTGCACTTTAGCTCGAAGGTTAAATGTCTAATTATCAAGTCAATGTAAACCAGTGAGCAAAAGTTGCTGGTTGCTTTGTACACGCAGTGGGATTATGGCACAGGTGATCATCCCTTATAGGCCAGTCATTGATGATGCATTTTGCGGAAGTTTTTCTGGATAAGGCAGAAAATTATTATTTATGGTATAATAATAGATTTATGGAGAGTAAAAATAGGTAAGTGAACTTCTCGAAAATGAGATTTTATGTGTTCATTTATGTTTTCTCCTTATAGTCATGGGTTCTGTAGGTTGGAGACTGGGCTCTTCATTTGTTAACCAGATATTTTTTATTTTTAAACTTAATTTTACTTTAGTTAGCAAATTCTTTAAAATGAAAATTTCTTTTTGTAAAAAATATGAGAAATCGGGGGACTGATCATACAAATAATATTTCATAATAATAATTGTAGTACATTATAAATACATAATAAACAATTATTTATGATTACATAATATAGTAATGAATAACTAATCGATGCGTTTTATAATGGATATTTGCTATAATACATTAGATTTATTCATACCCGTCAATTGACGGGTTCCGCTGTTTTAGTGTTAAATTAATTATTGATAAATTCAAGTTAAAACATATTATATAAATCTTCTTATACTTTGGATCCTAAAATTATATTTCCCCCCTCTACGCCCAACAGATACGTAGCAACGGTCCACGCGATGAAGGCCCATCTTTGGTGCAGCTGGAAGCGCTCCCTCATCGTCCTCGGCTGCATCTGGCCTTTGGCTTTTCTCTGCGGTCTCCCTACTCTCATATTCGTGAGCGTGCACGATGTCAGTTCGGGAGGAAATGAGAACCAGGAGATGCGCTGTATTCGAATCTTCGGTCAGGACCGTGTCACGCATCAGCGCAACATCCTCATCTTCCAGTACATCGAGTTCGTTGTCTTCTACCTTGTGCCCCTCCTTACGCAAATCATCCTCTATGTCATTATTGGAAAGACTCTCTTCTTCAACAGCCGCTCTCTCTACGAAACTAGCACGAATCGCTCGGCAAACACGCTTACGGCAACTAGTTGCCGTACACTGGCCACAACGCGACGACGACAACAAGCAACCAATAATGAAACCCACTCGGCCCTTAGAGCGAGAAAACAGGTCGTTAAAATGCTCATTGCATGTGTGAGCACATATTTCATTTGTTACTCCCCAGTAGCGGTTCCTGTCATTCATTCCACCTTTACGAGTACCCCCTTCCGCAAGAATCACGTCTTTGATGTCGTCGTCCTCACTATGGCCTATGCCAATTCGGCGCTAAATCCGATTCTCTACAGCGTGTTTTCCCGGAGATTTCGTGCTAAATTCCGCAAAGCGTTGACCTGCCAGTACTTCAGTGATCCGTCTTCCCGGCAAGCGATGATGGAACATCATCGACACCATCAGTTTCAGACAATGACGAAGATGGTTTCACGGGATGTCATCGACCCGGTTCAGTCGCGTTCGGCCGGGAATGAGAGTGTACCCCTGCCCCAAGCAATGTAGACAGACATAAACTGTGTACTCGAGATTCAGTATAGACGATACTATAGTCTCTTATTATTTGATATCTACAATATTAGATTTTCGTCCACTTACAATAGCTTCCTTGCGCAGGAACAGTGAGATTTAATAAGTCATAGAACCGAACTCCACGTTATGTTATTATCAAATATAGGAAAGTATCATATATGACCATTTATTCGTATTAACAATGAGTTTCAATTGTTAACTATCGGGGAAGAATAAATTACACCTAAATGTTTATGAATATAAGGGCATTAGTTAATTTTAGTTATTAATACTTAGTAATTAATAATATTAAAATAAATATCCTCAGATATCCGGAATAATAGCATTTAATCTTATAATTCCAAAATATAAATTATTTGAAATATGTACATAAAATCATAATTCCCCAAAAACAATATTAAATATCACATTTTCTTAAGTATACTGGTTACTAATACATATTATGTTATTATAATAAATGTTGTTGTAAATTTAATTATTCTAAATGTTTCAATAATTAAAGGAAAAATTATATTAAAAAATCATATAAATATTTATGAGATTCCATTTTTCTACTATTATTCTTGTACATATAAGTAATATATATATATAAAGTTTTTCTCTTTATGTTGTCAAGTAATATAGCTATTATTTAATTATTAATTATCATATAGTACATACATATATATATATATATATATATTATATTTACATAAAAAACTGGGAGAACCTTGAATTTCGACGAAATCTATTGAACTGTAAATTGTACCTATGTGTGATGTGAAAACTATATTTAATCAATTTAGATTCAAGATTTTCAAATGACAAATAAATGAACATAAACAGCTGAACGATATTTCATTAATATTGTTTAATTTTAATATTTTACACCAGATTACATAACATAATATTAAAATAATATGTCTTTACTTATACTTAATGGATATTATTAGAAAATTATGAATCATCATTAAGCTATATGATAAATTATACTTATTACAAATGCATATCAACTTTTCTAAACGTAATGTGCAAATAAAATAAAATATAACATAAATTTTCAAAATTTAATACCTACTTGTAAAATTCACATATCCTATTATTTCTAGGGATTTAAATTGTATTGTTTATTATAATAATGCCACCTTGAATTAACAAAAATAATCTATTAAAACATTGATTCATATAAGATATTTTCTAAAAAGTTAGAGACCAAGATTAAACTTTGATTAGATAATAATATATTATACTTTATATTACTGCATATAATTACCGTTTACAGTACATATTTTACCTTATTTGTCAATCATGTAGGTATTATTTGAAATTATTCAATTAAATTTTACTGCAAAAGATAACTTATCAGAAAGTGATTAATGACTGATAAGAACAATTGTTCACTTATATATATTGTGTATAATTGATATAAAGTGTATACATAATTGCATTTATGATATGCGTAGAAGGTTATATTTATGTTTATAGTTTTCAGTATAAAAATAGCTAATGTCTATTATAAAAATTTAATTTGTAATAAGCGATTAAAATGGTGCATTAAGAGTAGGCACATTAAGAGTAATTTAAGTGCTAATAACGACTAGAACCATGGCGGCTAGGAAACCATGTACATTATTTTATATCTACCTCTTTTTCTTCGTCAAAACTGTAAACTTTTCTTAGACAAATAGTGGGTGAAGTTGATTGACAGTTAATGCTACCGTCAACTATTTATTGACAATATTACATGTATTTATGAGATCACAACTTCGATGTAGACACATTATAATTTGTACTTGTCTTTTGAAGTATTGCGACAGATCAATATGTTTCCTAAATACTGGATCTAAAGAAATAGTTGATGATGTTCCTATTAGGTTTCATACTCAAAGTAAATCGTATGTAACTATTGTAACAAAATTAATACTATATATACCCTATATGTTATACAATATACCTTGTAAAGTATTTCGTGATATATGTATGTACGTAAGAACGCTCTCCTCAGTCAATTTTCTAAAAGAAAATTCAGTACAAATGTCAACTGTTGTATTTACTATATGTGTCCATCCATGTAATATGCTTTATCTTAATGTTTAACATTATTGAAATACCAATATACATACATTATATGTATATCTAACAGATTTACGTTATATGTAACAATATATGTAATATGTTTTGGAAACAATTCAGCCAATGATTGTCATTTTAGTTGCTCTAAATATTGATTTAATCTGATTAATATTATTTTATGAAAACATATAATATTTTTTTTGTTTTAAATTTTCTTATAATATTGTGTTACTAATATATGTATATCAAAATAAAATTGACCGAGTCACAAAAATGAAAGCCAACAAACGTACTAAACGAAATAAAGTTTACATATTGTATGACACGTAGTTCAGCCATTCAAGAAATTTGTAATAAAAAGGTGCCAAGAATTATATGTTATAATGCTGTTTATTACAAATCCATGTAATATTGATCAGTACCTATATATATGATAATATATTTACAAACAGTAAAGTTCAAAAAATAAGAGAACAAAAGTTCAAAAACATGTCTTTGCCACATGGTATTAAGTGCGTGTTAATTTTACTATTTGATGTTAATTATATTATTAAAACGGTTTTAATAACTCTAAATAGCCCCATCCTCGGCAATCTTTGGCACCTAATTTTTTATATTGTCTTTATATATGACTTCTATTTTACTTACCTCTCTGGAAATTGTATTTATTTCTATTCTTAGTATTAGTAGAATATTTCAATTTTTATTTCTTGCCTATATTTTCGCTATGTTAAAATATTTATAGCAAACAAAATAATCTAATTTTGAATTGTAATTAATATTATAATTATAATCATTAGTAATTAATAATTTGATTATTATTCATTAATAATACAAAAATTATAAGCTCCTGCTGAGTGTACCCCTCCCTCCTTATTATCTTGGTTACACAACTTTAGACACGATAATTAAATTTTAAATGAGACTTGTTGTTTATGTATTCTGGGAGTCCTTGATTAAAACCTTTTATATACATAAATATATCGCTCATAAACAATTATTCACATTAAAAACAATATAGAGTAGGTATATGTGCGTAGAATAAATAATATATTAATAAAACAAAAATACACTAAGTTCAATAAATTAGCTAGGGCATAATAAGAAGGTATATGTTCTTATCTTCGTGTTAACACGGCCAGCATAAATACGCCGCTAACTTGTATTATATTCTTTATTTTCCCAGCCTATATATTAGATCTTAACAATATTTATTTCACAGAGTATTATTGAAATTCATATATAATTCTAAAGGTTCGTGTAAGTTTAGATATAACAGAAAAAAAGATACACTTAAACGTGTTAATTGCAACAACATAATTTAATCAATAATTAAAGGTATGTTGTACCTACTTCTTCTCCGTACCTACTATTTGAAATTTAAGTAATTTCAGTTTTAGTAGACAGCCTGTACAGACAATCAGTAGGTACATTAACAGCCAGTCGAAAGATCAAAGTGAGTCGAAGTCTAGTTTTTCCTAGACCAGTGGTTAAAACCCGTGGTTGAGAAAAACTCTACTCGAAATACATAATGAACATGGAGATATAGACGCCAATTTTCCTCAACTGGTGTTTTTTATCAAATAGGTCATCATATTTGCAACGTCAAACAAATTGAAACGTATTGCAACCTGAAAAGATTTAACTGTGTATAGTATTTTTTATTGGATATTGTTATTTAGATGCCAAGCGCTTTCCTTATAATACATCCAGTTCTACAGTTACTATATATATGCAATACTCAGAAAAAGATTATATTTTAAGTATAACAGGGAAAAGTTTTCCCAGGGGAAAATCTAGACTGACGTTTTTAATACTCAGTGTCCGAGTTTTTTAGTAACTTGAAATTAATTAGTATATTAAAATGAATGCCTCTCTTTTTCTAATTGATGTATTTCGAGTAAAAACATAACGCAAAAAACTATGTTATTTGCATCGTCTTAAAAACCATTTAGTCGACTCGAAAGTCTGTATTTCAGATGTGATCTACGTCATCTGAGTGATAAAAAACTTTGGCTTGCTTCCATTTAGTCTAAAAACCTTAGTCTAAAATAACCTATGTCAAAACTTGCAAACTTTTACAAGTCAAAACTTGGTTTACTGACAAAAATGGTTTATTTCTTAAGCAAAAATATACATGTATGCCTATATAAAAAGAAAATATGTTTAAAAGAAAAGCTATATATATATATTTGAAAGAGAAGAATTCAATAATATGTACACAAGTATATAATAAATAAAACTGTGCAAAATATATTGAATCAACATTTATTGTTTCCTAGTTTTTATGTAGTTGATCTGAAGTGGACATATTTGTTCTGTCACCCGTCTATATTTTATCGGGAAAACTTAAAAAAGAAATTCTTCAAAATGTATTACTTTAAAAATTATTACCTTTAATCATTGTGTTTGAATCAAATGGATAATATATTCCAAACAAGTAATATCCGTTATGTTGCCAGTTGGCATTGAGTGATTAAGTTGCCTACTTTAGGTAAACGTGATGTTAAGATTTTAGAATGATCGAATGAACGGACATTTTAGATTTTAACTTTCTGAATTATTTAGCTACAAAAAATGTTAAAGGAACCATATAATTGATTGCTCTAAAGTAAAGAGATTTCTGCTTTACAATTTTTCACATGTATATAATCTTATAATTTCACAATTGATTCGCAAAAATAAATTGTTTTGTAAATTTTAGGTTCACCTACGTCATTTTTTATTTGCATGCGTGCAAAATGTAAACACATTTAAATTACAATTCTGATGCAAAGATAATGTTACTATTTACATGACAATTTTGTCAAAATAATGTCTATAATTTGATACAGATTTCACTCTAACATTCAGTTTTAGCTAAAGTGGCCATGTTAAATAAAACGTAAGGTGTCATTATCTTTATATAACATAGATTCGATTGTTGAAGCAAGATTTTTTTTTGTAATTTCGATGTAAACAGGAAGTTGAATTGTAGAATGAAATATTGCACATATATCTGCAGGTATATGTAAAACTTTGAAGATATGAAAATTTACATAAATGCTGACAATAATTATATTTTAATTTTTTACCCCTAAATTTCAAATTATTTGAAGTAAATTTTAACGAAGCTAAATTTCAGAAATTATTACTTTAATTTACAAAAATTATTAAATTAGTATAATAATTTATATTTATAGATTTTCCAAAGACTACATAATTTTCTGAAATTTATTTAAATGCTGACAACAATTATATATTCAGTGTTTTTCCCTGAATTTCACATTATTTGGAGTACTTTTTATTTAAGCTAAGCTTCAGAAATTATTACTTTGATTTACAAAAATTATTAAATTTGTATTTTTCGAAGACAATATAATATGTTAATTCGGTATATCATTTCGCTAGTAAAATATTATTGTTGTAGCTACACCACATTCTATAATTAACAAAAATTAGAATGCAAATTTATATTTTTGTTTATAAAGTGTTTTAAGTTCAAACCATTAAATGAAGTAAAATTTTAAATAAAGGTGGATAAAAAGTCCTCTGCTTTTTTAGTTGTAATTTTTCTATTTATTTTTTAAATTTTAATAGGATTTCGTACGTATTTACTCAAAATTATTCTATATATTCTGTATTTAAACAAATTAATTTAATTTTTTGACTGTATGTACACCTATAACAATAAAATGAATGAATTTGCATTTTAAATTTTAATTCAAGGAAAGTTCTAAAAATTGTCAATCATATTTCTCACTTGTCCAATCGATTCGAAAATTAAAAAACCCGATAAGAACCAATCATTCATATATGAATCCCAAGAATAATTAAGGACTAAATATATAAAGAATATTTAAATTTAAATTTAAATGAAGTATCTTACATGGTTCTCACACTTTGAAAACGAAGAAAATGAGCATCGTACTGTATTTATCTTAAGAAGTCCAAAAGCTAAATCTTTATTCTACAGTGTGTCCCAGAAAATACTTTCACATATAGAATAATAAGAAAAACAAACATCACTTACATATTTTACATGATACCTACCATAGAGTACACTACCATATGTACTTTTTATGACGCCTACTACATATATGTAAATAACGTTGACAATGTGACAAGGGATGTCTATAGAAATAGAAACATGATGAGTGCACTTATATAATGTTCTATATCTGAAATTCCAGTTATGTTAATTACACAGATATATGTATACCTAGCCATCTGAATATTCTCTTGTTGATCGAGTCGAACATCACGAGAAAATTGATTGAAGATTTTGCAGATTGATTCCTTCAATTCGTTAACTGTACCTTCTTTGTTTTAGAGAGACAATTTTTGATTTTACCATACCCCACATAGCATTGTCGCATGGAGTCAGATCTGAATGACTTACAGGATGCATTTACATGTTCATATATAATATACTATAATCCACAAAGTAGAGATACCTAATCTCTACTCTGTGTTACTATATTTCAAATAATTATTCATATTATTACTAATAAAAAAGCTATATACAATATACCTATAGGTATACCTATCTTTATAACTCCACTGCTTTGACCATATTATGGATATTCTTTTTATATATAGGTATTAATATAGAGATAAATTAATATATATGTATATTAGTTTTATAATATTTCATAAATATACATATGAAAAGCTATTTCCCAGGAGTTGAATATTATGTGGGGTATATATTTTACATATCTATAAGCTGTTATATTCTTTACTCATGGTGGAGTTGGCGGGCCGCAAGTGGTTCTGTAGCGGCCAGGCGGATAATTGGTGGCCAACATTTTTTGGGGCTAGACCAAAGAAATACGTTAAAAAATCTTGAAATATTTATTTTATTAATATATCAGGTATAGTATACAGAATATGGCTATACTATGTGTGGTATTAAAGCGGCTGACCGCCATCTACCGACAAGTGAGCGGTATCAAGGTTGCTAGCCACAATGAACTATCCCAAATTTATAGTGATATGAATGTAGATAGCCATATTCTACCACCAATTGAGCTGCATGAAGATGGCTAGCGCGCTAAATGAGCCGTATGATTATTAATTTATTGCAGCTTGAAGCCATAATTAAACCTTGTGAGCATTATCCATGAAGTATCTGGATATCGTTTAATAATTGCCATAATTGTGCAATATCCATGGTGTTTTGAATAAAATAGTGTATTTGGATATGTACAAGATATGGCTTCTCATATACCTACCTATTGACGTTATAAAATTATTATGACAACGATTAAAATAATACTTTCTACATGTTTAAATACTTGATGTTTCATGTTCCCATCCCAATTTTCGATAGTTTATCTGCATTATTGTATTGATTTTACCTTCATTAATCTGACTGTCCAATTATATGTATATATACATATATTTCCATAATAACTATTCCTAAGCACATTGATATTTTAAAATCAATTAACATTTATATGTCAAATTAGTTATTCAAATATTGTATAGATATATATTAGTACATTATGTTACAATAAAAATAATAAAATGTGTACATATTAAGCATAAAAAGTCTCTTCCAAAAATCTTATGCGTATTTTTATATTTAATAAGCTCAGTACGTTAATCCGACTTCACAATCCGACCTCCTCAATTTTAGGAAACTAACGGGATTGGATTAACGGGAGTAGACTGTACTTATATTTGTAAATATTATATATTGTCTTAAAATAATATAAACATTATTCACGCCGTTTCAATTAAGACGTAAATGCAATAATTAAACTATGCAAATAATGTGACACTACATGGCTCTATTTATATTAGGTATATAATTTAGAGCTATTTCATCTGTCATTACACGCATAAGATACCACGTATTAAGTAAATTGGAATAAAATACTTTTTAAATTAAATAACTGATAAAAATTCGTAGCCATATTTTTAATGTCAATTATACGTTATTAGCGCAGTTATCAATAAAAATATTTCAACGAGATTAC
The DNA here is from genome assembly GCA_036023295.1 of Invenusta paracnida. NCBI lineage: Eukaryota > Metazoa > Platyhelminthes > Proseriata > Coelogynoporidae > Invenusta > Invenusta paracnida. The sequence goes on from JAYRBW010010119.1 coordinate 32,315, forward strand.
TAAGATGGCGAAAAACAACAGGAAGCGTATGCATAAGGAATTGCAGTCAATGCATTCTTGTATCTCAGGTATTATAAAGAACATTTTAAATTAACTGTTGGAGAAATTCCGTGTCTTAGCGTGCCAAATTATATGTTTTGCAAAATTAATATAAAAACGTTTAATAAACGTTTAATTACTTTTATTAGAAACGAAATTCTATAATTTTATGTTAGGTAATAAAAATATATATTAAAAATACGTTTCTTTTTTATGAAGGACGGCGTTTTCAAAACAATTATAAGAAAGTATTGAATAACAATATCTTTTGTGAATTTATTTATTTGTTATATTGACATTGTTTGTTTCTAGGTATTTTGTATTTAACAATAACACATAAATTTATTTTTGAAGCAATAAGACTATAATAATAATAAGTAATAATAATGCACAGGATTTCAAATTAATATACAAATGAAAATGGTGAACAATTAGCTATTAATAATTTTTTGTTTGGTTTTTGAAAATACCTAAAACACTGCATATTTATTTATTCCTTAATAATCCATTATATAGTATTCATGGATGGTGCAAGAGAGGGGTATACGATGGATGCTGAAGGAACGTCTACCGCGTACTCATTGACCTGTTTTCCAGCAACCTTCAGCTCTGAATGACGCGGACGGGTGTGGGGAAAAGATGGTGGCAAAGTTGTTTGGTGAGTTGATACAGTTATTGCCGTGGATATCGGGAGTAAACACTAATAAATGTTGTGTTCATTCTCATTTGACCGTTACAAATGTTGGGTATTTTAAATTGTCTTATTTTCTTAATAAAAATGTATTTTAGCTTTTTTTACACATTAACATGACTTGAAATTTACAACTGCCTAAGCCAAGTAAATTTGTTACTGGCTTGTTAAACGTAAATATGTTTAGTGATCTTAGTTTGAATATAAGTTTACTTTAGGATATAAAAATATGTTTGGTTTGTGTGCATTTTTTACAATATACATTCTACTTCGGTTAAATGCTGGCTCCTAAGCTGTATATTGCTCCACATACATAAATTTGTTTGTGTTTAAATAATGTTCAATGAATATTTTGTTACTTTTAAGCATCTAATTTTTCATGTTTTTGTTTGTAAAATTTAAAAGAGAAATATTTGTTTTCAATAGAAAACAACATATTCTCTGTTTTACCACTCAATCTACAAATAAATTAATCAATTGGGTGTAGAACAGTGCCCACCGCTTAATATATGTCGATTCAAGATAACGGATTCTGCCATGCACCTACATCATCTTCCTCTCTCTCACGTCTCGTTGCCTCCAAGCTGCCGACAAACTCTCAACAAGAACAAAAAACTCGCCCAAGCTATATCTTCACACACAAGTAACCTATCCAACCACTCACAAAATAAAACGAGTCGATTTAGGAGCTCGTTCATCCCCTCCTCCACCGCCAAATTTAGCAGGACCACTTATTTCCTTTTTTTACGCACTCCATATTTTTCTTCTTTTTCTCTTCCTCATATGCATTTACTACTTTTTCCCTAACGATCATATACATTTATTATTATTATCAATACATATATTTAATTGGTTTATAATTTAAGATTATGCACAATTTTTATATAGAATTATTTGTTGCAATAAAATTGTAGGACAATATTAAATAACTAAGCAAATTTATACTTATAAAATTATAAATTATGTTAGTATATAGGTATACTTATTTTCTAAACTATAATTAATTATTCCCTATTTATTAATCGTTGTTACAATAACATATGTTGCACTTATATCAAACATGAAAAAGTTTAATATATAAATATATATAGATATACATTTATATTTATAAGTTTATCATAACAAATTTATTAATACGCATTAGATTTATTTAAAAAATAATATAATCATTCTGTTGTTACACTATAGTAAATAAATAAAATCTAGTTTTAATTTAATTTAAAAAAATGAACGAGCGACCCTGGAAAATATTTATTTGTGCTTCTTGTGCCGTTGTTTCAGTTGGTGCTGCTTACATTTATAATAAAAACAGAAGAAAAGAGTTTTCTAAAAAGAAAATGGAAGATATTGGGAATAGTTCTGAATCAAATTCGTTGTTCTCATCGCTTAAAAGCTCTGACAATAATATTAACAATTGCAATAATGACAAATCTACACTACGATCGAAAGTTTTAGAATTATTGGATAACTTAAAAGAAGTTGGTTTATTAATTTGTTAAAGCTAATTTTTTTACATATATAATTTTATATGATTAAGAGTGTTATTATTAAGTCAATACTAATTATATTAATATTATAATTTATATAGTGTTTCACAGCACACAGTGTCCACTCCTAAAATATCACATTTAAAACTTTTTCTTTATTCATTTTCGTATTCATTTCCTGATTCATTTCCAGATTCATCTAGAGATCCACAATAGCTACAGTGACAATCTTGGTATCAAAATG
>JAYRBW010010120.1:0-13350 GCA_036023295.1 Invenusta paracnida
AAATAGGTTATCTGGGTCCTATTTTGTGATCCGAATCACAAGGTAAATCTGGAAGATAACTATTTTTACATTTTCTTAATCAATATTTGTAGAATAATAAAAATACTTGTATGCAAGAAATCAAGTCAAGAAATTTTTTTACTCGCCTCATTATATAGTAAATTTTGATCTAGGGATCACGTGATCATGTGATCACCAATGACCGGATCACAAACAAATTTAGAATCTGTTGATTAAATATCTCTAATAAAATTTCTTAAAAATTTTGGCCCAATCGAACAATTAGAAGTATGAATGTCTACCCCCTTCCTCTGTGTCAGCTGTGGTGTTTTTCATACGCCAGGGTTAAAAAGTGAACTTGTATTTTATTTTATATGTTTTCTTTTCTTTAAATTCAATAAAAATGTGTGGATGTTTTGGAATTTTGTATTAATGGGTCGGGAATAAGTCGGGAATTTTATCAGGCCGATGAAGTGGCAACCCTGAAATGAATATTCTGCATATTTCTAAGTATTGTATAATTTTTCTTTAATACAGTTTATAATATTTTTTACACAATCCCTTTAGTTTGGTCATTTACACCAAGTAATCCACTCCCATCTCTTCTTCTGTACTCTCTCAGTTGGCGGGATCTACACCGTCATTCGTACAAAAGCGGGCGTGAGTGTGGAAGAGCTAGGAGACCACTATGTCATGCTTGGCCCACTCAATGAGGCTTGCATGCGCACAGAGGTTGACGTCTGTGAGCCCACCAGTCAGGCGATGTGGCGTACGGTCAGTCAGATGCGTAGTCAGGGAGTAAAGGTGAGTGAATGGGTCGTGTCACTATATATTTTCTTATGATAGGAGTCTTGGTTAGGCTGTGATTTCTCCTACCTGTCCGTGACTATTGCTCATCACCGTTTGGCTGCTGCCCATTGGCCTCTGCGGTTTGACCATAGTTAGATTAATTTACGATTTTCTCGAATTATTCCTAAATGTGTTATTGACATCAAATTTAGACGCTATTATTAAACAAACCGTTTAGGTGCACGAAATAACAATGCTATGTTTAGGGATCAAAGTTGCATTGTATTATTACAAACATAATTGATAGAATGTATTATATAGAATGATTGGTATCTGTTTTATACAATGAGAATAGGATTAAGTTGCATACAGATACATACATTTATTCGAACACAGTGGTCAGTTATTTAATTATTTTTTTTGCTATTGTTGCTAAATGTTAATTGTCTCGATATTGATATATTATTTAATAGTTCTAAAAGCTATATTTAATTACGTATGATGATATATGCCTATATACCAAGGTATGCGAATATGCTAGTTATGGGATATAAATGGCAGTCGATCATAGGAATGCACTTATGTATGTACTAAGTAAATAATTCAGCCCTATTCCTTCTGTATAAATTTAAATACCTTATATACTAATATCTATTATGTAATAATGCAACGAAACTTTGAGTCTTAATATAGTGGGAATATTTTGTACTCCTAATCTGTTTGTTTAATAGTAACATCTATAGTATATGTAATTACATGTCTCGGAATAATTTGAGAAAATCGTAAATTAATCTAACTGTTGGCGGCCGTCTTGACGATCAAGCGGTGGAGGCCAGATGTCCTGTTTCGTCTCTTACAGATCTCGTATGTAACTGGAAATAAAAAATAGAAAAAATGTAGTTCCTCGAATTTTCACAAACAATTACAGGAATAGGAAAACGTATTTTTATTGTTTTAATGTTTGTAATCTCTTTACAAAATAATGGTAATTTTTATTGATAATTTTAGGAGTTATCTGTTTTGTATTTTTTGAAGATTTAATTTAAATTTTAATGCTTTTTTATTTATATTGATTCGTGTTATATCTGTTTTACCTCTCCAATTATTCTGAATATTTGTTGTTGATAAACAATAAAGTGAGTATTTATAGAGTTTTATTTATGTTGTAGGGATTATTTTCAACTACACTCAAAGTAGAATGAAAATTAAAAAAAAGAAAATTATATATTATAGCAAAAAGGACTCAATAAGAATCCTTGAATGTATGCTTTGTAGTTCACCGAGAAAAGGGGAGTTATTTTCTTAATTACTATAATTTTTATGTTTTTGAACACTGGACTAGAATATGTTGTACGAGTAATTGTCTTTTCTGGATGTATGTTAAAACCAGTTCTATAAGAAGCAATAATCTCAACCAGGATCAGACATAGAGAAATTTTTGAATGGTGTTAGAAAGTTCAGTAAATGATGCGACAGGGCTCTCAGTAAAGTAACCATTGTGTGCAACCATCGTGTGTATATCTACTGACTCGCTCTGAATTATTCACTTCTTTCTCTCGTGTATAGGTGGTAACAGGCCGCTGGCTTATCGATGGCTACCCCTCTGTGGTCCTTTTCGACATTGGATCCGCTGCCTGGCGACTGGACGACTGGAAACGGGAGCTCTGGGACTCCAGCAATATTGGCATCCCCTATCACGATATTGAGTCCAATGATGCCGTTATCTTTGGGGCTTTGGTTACATGGTTTCTAGGAGAGGTGAATCCACACTCTTATTTCTTTTTGTTTTAGAAATTCGTATTCCTATTCGTGTCCGAGAATTAATTGTTTAATTTAATTGTTTCTAAATCAAGACTTATTTCTTTATGTAGCCAATTTACCATATGGTTAATTTATGCACATAACTATATCAGTTAGTAATATAATATTGTTTACTTAAATTAAATTAAACTACTTGGCACTTTTTCATGGCCTCTCGATCATTTGAGATTTTGAATCTCGATTTGTTGATTATTTATGTTCACGTAATGATTAACATACAAATACAAATACATGTTATAATGTTATGTCCAATTTGTTTGCACTCAAGTCTGCACACACACAATGCTGAAAATTAATTACAAAATACACTTTTCTGCACTCTGCAATATAGTGTATAGTCTACTTGGATGTCGTGCTCTAGGACTGTGTATTACTGTGCTACGGTCTTTAACACATGTAGCTACTACCTATTTGCCATAAGTACTCTATGACCCCAACTACTTGTAGGTCATTATTGATTAGTGACAATGCCTGACCCTGTCCTCTATTAACTAACTACTCGTTGTCATGTCATTCATATCAGATCTAAAATCGAACCACAACGCTGGATAGGGTGTTGCACCACACGGTATTAGATTAAATTTGGCTGTACGACATATTTCTGTAGGGCATACAGAATAGTGTTATAGCAGGGTATCTAATGCGTTAAAGATTTTTGTTATGAATTTTTTAATTGACATTTTGTAAATTATATAGAATGGCTTACACCGTAATTATAATACATAACAAGGTGAATTGGGAAATCGCTTTTGCCGGGATATAATATTAAGATGTAATATTATATCTCGGCAAAAGCGATTTCGCAATTCACCTTGTGTTTTTAATTGACGTTTAATGAATAGATAAATTTGAATGATATGTATATATAAATAAAGACCATCGATGTTTGTTTTGCTTTTAAACACTGATTAATTATCTGATTTACAATGGCATAACAATTTAATGAATTGTGATTGTGGTAATACTCCGACTAAATTGAATTGAATTGAATTTATTTAATTATATATACATATATATTGAATATTTTTTAATAAATTTAAATAAAACTGTTTTTATCACAATATTGCATGATAACTATAAGATTATTATTTTCTGCTTTTGATCTTAGTAGTACATTATCGCAAAAATGAGATCTACCACCAAAATATGTTTTTGTTTCTTGAGTTGTTATTAAAATTTATTTAAATGGCATTATTTTGCTTAAAGTTATTTTCTCTTGTGTTTTACTTCGTTTTAGATTGAAATGAATATTAACATGTAAATATGCTAGTATTTACTTAATTTGTAGACATTTTTCAAATCAACCATCATGGGAAATGTAGAAAATTAATAGAATTACGTAATTCGATTTATTGTTCAACGTGATCTATTAGCTACATTTAATACACAACACAGGAATCATGTAGCGGGATGTTATAAAGTAGGTACCTAATTTTGTATTGGCAAAAGTTTGGCTTACACACAGAAGTACTAATTTATGAAATACTATTATTTTCGAGGAATAATAATATTGGAGCATGTCGGTATGCAGATTAATTAGAATATATCTTAAAAGAAAATTGATGCACTTTTCTCTTTCAATGAAACAAATTTGTATTTTTTTCAGACTCAGTCTATATCAAGATCGTAACTTCTCTTTAAACTTTAGTCCTCGTAAATTAGTATTAGAATACTAAATTTAGCAGTGTTGGCAGCTGTCTATATTTATATTTGCACCACATTATAGCTATATTTGTTCTATCTATAGACACTGTTAGCTTTGCAATAGACCTAGAAATATCATCTATTATATGTCTATGAATGGCAAACAATTTTTTTAATTTATATGTATGTACCTTTAGTGCTTTAGGTGCGACATTCAGTCAACATGGTCCATTAATTACTTTTGTAAACTCCTCTAACGAAATGTTGGTTTCAATCCAAGTATACTCTATCGTACATATTATGTATACGTGCCTTTAGAACGTGTCATCTAGAACTCATTATAATATCTCTGTTATTAGGTTAATTATCCAAATACTACATAATATTCAGAATTCGCAGATAATTTCACAGGACAATATCAGTTTCTCAGGGTCACTGGCTCTGCCTAAACTTAAAATATTGTAAGATTACGTTACACACACAGTAAATTTGCCACTACTATATAAGTGTTGCGTCCATTTATAGTAAATGTAGACTAATTTGACCCTCTTTCCCAAAACCGAACCCCAGGAACACTTACATAAATATCAAGCATAATCCAATTGAGGTAACTAATTTTTTATATCCAATATCGATGTTTAGATCTGAAATATTCTTACTGTTAAGTTCTCGATAATGTAAATTTTCTTTGATCAGCGAAACATTGTGTGTTGCTTCTTCCTTATATAAAGGCTGGACGAATACATTTTCAGTAACATGTCACCACCATTAAGTTGCATCCGACTTACTCTGCCTACGCTAGGTTTGCTTGTTTTGTCCAAGACGTCGGTTTAACTGTGAAGTAAAGAGAGACGATTGAAAAGTCAATAGTGTCTATCTGTATTATAATATATCTAAAGCCTGCTTCCGCATCTCTTTCTCCAGTTCCACAAGAACGTCCGTGAGCTAGAACCCGTGCCCACTCCCATCATCGGCCACTTCCACGAGTGGCTCGCTGGTGTGGGTCTCATCTTCACTCGAACCCGCCACTTGGATGTGGCCACTGTCTTCACCACTCACGCCACTCTCCTGGGTCGCTACCTCTGTGCCGGCAACATCGACCTGTACAACAATATAGACAAGTTTGATTGCGATAAGGAGGCGGGCGACAGAACCATCTACCACAAGTACTGCATGGAGCGTGCGGCAGTCCACTGTGCTCACACCTTCACAACCGTGAGTCAGATCACTGGGCTGGAGACCGAGCATCTGCTCAAGAGGAAGCCGGATGTCCTCACCCCCAATGGTCTCAATGTCGTCAAGTTTGCTGCTCTTCATGAGTTCCAGAACCGGCATGCCTTGGCCAAGGAGAAGATTCACCGCTTTGTTCAGGGACATTTCTATGGGTGAGGGAGTTCGCTTTCATAATATTGAGAAATATGTGAGGTTTTTAAATTCAAAATTCTATTTAGTTTATTTATTTGGATTTATATTTTTTATTACCTTTAATAATTTTTTTTCTCTGGTGATTTTTTACTGAATAAAACAATTTATAAGGTTGTATTAAAACTTTGACACAAAACCCGTATATAAATGTTAAATATCAATAAAACAGTGTTATTAATTTTAATTTTTCATTAAAATAAACGACCTAATTTGCGTATTAAATGTTGTGGTTGTCAATACTATTACCCGTATTTTTATCCATACTACAAAGTGACTGATGCAATTATGACACATAAAAATACCTCGAATGATTGATGTTATTATTTAATATTTCAATTTTAGAATAATTGTCAATTTCAATATCGTTTTGTATGAATTATTTGATCGACTATCATAGCCTTTGAGATGATAAGACTGTTGTTGTGATGGTAAGCTAATAATGCATAGACTTCATTTATCATCGATTACGCATATATTACTTTTTGAATTATCGATTATTAAAAATTGTTACTTTTTAGAAAAAGTCTCTAAACTAGCCTACGGAATTAAATGTATTAAATAGTTTGATTACATTTATTTTATGGCCATCTGTTACCTTAAGTGAGCTCAGCAAGCCTCAAAATACAATTATATGAATTTATGCTCTTAAACTGTTGAAAGAATCATGTAATGTTATACAAGTTCTTTCATTTCTAATGTTATAGTCCAAGACAAACTGGGATCAGATAGGAAAAAACTGCAAGACTACATATCAGTGTAGATTTGATTACAGTGATATATCCTTAAAAATCCATATTTTTAAGAAAAATTATCGTTTATTTTTACTTTTAAATAACATATTTCATATAAATCCGTTCCTCTAAGTGTTTTCTAACATTTAAAATAAAAGTTAGCCTTACAAATTTTATAATTCAATTTTTAGATATTTTACAATGTTGATAATTACACAATTTTTAACCCTAAAATGCCTATGAGAACAGTATTCTAAAGCATCTAGAATTTAATTATAGAACTTATGAGACTGATTTCTATTTTAAATGTTAGGAAACACTGAGGAATGAATTGATCAACTTTTTTTCTTAAAAATATAGATTTTTTAATGAAAATTAGACCAAAACTAGGAAATCTTCCATATTCTTTAATATATGAAATAAGAAATATCATTATTTTATGTTGCCCCATATTTTGAGAGATTTAGACTTTTAGTATGTTATAAAGGTATCTTAAGGGTAATCAAAACTAAAAAGATTGGTATATGTAGTGTTGCAGTTTTATGCAGTGAAATTCTAAATGGCTTGACCTATTAGTTTTTTTAACCGTGTGCAGTCTATAGACATGAAATATTTGCGTGTTTTACTCCATGGTTATGATTACTAGTAATGAAACGTAAACATTTATAATTATTTTGATGTATCTATTAAAATATAGATGACGATTGTTACTAATCAAGTCGTCAAAATACTGTAAATATTTCACGTAAATAATTTCTGAATTACTCTTTACATAACATCATTACAAATTGAAACTTGACTGTCCGTCTGCATTATCAGTTAATCCATTTATCGACATTTGAATTCGCGTTAATATTGTTCTGTCTTACCATCACGCGTCGCAACTCCAGCCACTACGACTTCGACCTCGAGAAGACCCTCTACTATTTCATTGCCGGACGATACGAGTTCCACAATAAGGGAGCCGATATGTTCATCGAGTCCCTGGCCCGTCTCAATCATTTGCTCAAGGTGAGTCTACTGGGTGTTGTGTAGTGTACTGGTTGGTCACAGATCAGTACATTAGAAACAACAAACGTGATATAACACTTAGTATGCTGTGTGTTAGAGTTAGTCATAATCTTGCGATTTAACCATCGTCCAATCAAAATGCAGTAATCTGGCCAATAGGGTGCTAGAAGGGAGTAACGTTTCCGTTTGGGAAATCTTTTTGCCTGTCGTTTCACACAAATAAAACATTAAGATTTTGTCTCATAGCACTTTTGAAATTCTACCTAGAATCCATATTTCGTGTTTATATTTACAATAGTTCATGAGATATATAGGTTCAAGAATACCGTTTGTAAATGGAAAATGCCTAGCTTTATTTCTTTTCTAGAACCTTTGTTTACCAAAAATTGTTGCCAGATGATGTCAGAACTGGTTAAGTTATAGTTTATGCTGTTGTTAATTTCTTACGAGCTGGTTCTTACGGTTCTTACGGTTCTTACGGTTTGGTTCTTAAAGCTTTAGCTTGTGGGAAAAATTGATTTTTTCTATATAGTTAAATTTTTTTTACTGGAACCCTCATAATACTTAAATTTAAGAATTAGACCCAATCGTCGGTGTTTTTGTATATTATAAGGATTACATTTAAAATAACCAGATTTTCACTACATGTTTGCAGTTTTAAAATTTTAATTATGATTTAAAATCGTATAATTTATATAGTACTATAAATATTAATATGTTATATTTATTGTGGTATTTTAAATAGTATAAAATGTGTTATGTTTCATTTTATTGCTTTTTAATAGAATTATTCCCTTAGTAAAGTAGATAAAACTGTCAATTGATTCAAAGTACCGAAATTATTATTATGGCATGTTTCATTTGTTATAGAATATTTAAGTAGGTATTTTGTTGTCTCTTCTTGAACTAAAAACTTCTTATAATTCTCTATACAAACTTTGTTCACGTGTGTCAAACAATTTTAACTGGATACCTACATTAATCTAGCAATATCTTAAATGGTCTCATTACTTATTTTTTGCTATTGAAAGAAGTACAGCCTATATTAGTAGGATTTCTTTACCACGATGGGGATTTAGATGCCACAATTGTGTTTACCACTACACTGATTATATTTTAAAATATTGTCGTTTTTTATACAAAATTTTGGTATGTTATCTATCACTATCAGGTTTTAACCGCGGGTGTAGGTTTCGGGGTGCAGGTTTGACAGTTTATGGTATATTATGATCAAATCGATAAGCTATTTACTCAATTTATATCAAGTAAAATATTATCTATTTTATGAGTTTATTTAATATGAATAGCTTTTTAACCTGACTCTCATAATAATGCATTGCTTAATAAGTAAATTTCGTAATATATTGTATCTAAATTAATTGTTTTAATGTTGCCAATTATTTAAATGAATACAAATTAATAAATTGCTTTGAATGTTTGTTCTCATTAATTTTGTATAAGTTTTTGCAGTGATTAGTGTTAGCTCTGTTATGTTACATTGTAAGGAGATATAATGTTTCATTAACTATTTATATCTATTTCTTTACGCATTATTGTTATATATAATTTACTTTTATGATTCCCTAAAGATGTCAAAACATACAGGTATATTATCTTGTTTCTTGTGTAATGTAATGTTTGTTTATTTTGGTTTGTATGGTTGAGTTATTCTGTTAGTTTTGTTTCATGTTTTTCTACAATTATGTTATAGTCGTACAATGTTAGAAATAATTTTGTAGTGTAATTTATTTTAATTCGTAGTACCTAAGCAGAAGTTAAGAAGAAAAGCTTTCTCTCAAGAGAACTGTAATTGTCTTTGAAACTAAAACAGAAATTCGAAGCCAAATTGAAAAGCTATTTTTATTTAGAGAAGTTAAGGTTTAGTTTATGCATGAATATTCAATTAAAGACGTCCTTAACAACGTCAAAGTTGAGCCCCTACTTGCCAGGCCTAGTTACTATTCTGTTCACCTGTATTTGTCGAATGTGAAAGCGTGTCCATTTGTACAGTGTATTAGGTGAAAAAATAAATATTTAAAAGATTTTATACAAAATTTGGAAAGCGTACTTGTTAGATTAGAAGTTTCTTCCTTTTCCCTCAATCTTCAACACCCGACCCAAATTTACATTTCACTTTTAAAATCCTTTATAAATGTGTCCTATCGGGTTCTTATCGTTAAATTGCTGTAAAATAATAATTTTGTTATTTAGTTTTATTGTAACTGCATTGTTATGCAATAATTAAAGTATAGCCAATTAAAAAGCCAGTAAAAAGTCGTATTAGTGATAGATAGCTATAAATATATTTACATAATAATATAATCATTCTACAATAAATGTGTTTGATTATCCAACGATTTTCTATATTATCCGTTAAAATGGTATAATATAATTATTTATCCCGTTTCATGTTTACAAAATCTAAGCATTTAATTTTTTTGTATTAAACAATTCATATTGCGGTTTTGTTTATATCGATATTAAAAAAATAACATATTGAATATCTACAATATTGACCTGTTTACCATATATTTTTTTTATTGCATTGCATAACTTTTTTCTTTTTATAAGTTAAAATTAAAAGCGCAATTATGCTGACACAATTAGTTGCGACATTTTGTTTATCGTAGCAGCTTTATATTCTTCCAATTTCTTCTCCGCATCTCCAGGAGAGTGGAAGTCAGGTGACCGTCGTGGCCTTCATGATCTTCCCCGCACGCACCTCCAATTTCAACGTCGAGTCCTTCCGAGCTCAGGCCATCGTGAAGCAGCTCCGGGATACCGTCAACGACATCCAACGGGAGATGGGCAAGCGCCTCTTTGAGATCTGTCTCCGTGGCCATCTGCCCAAGGGTGATGAGATCATCAACCAGGAGGACACTGTCCGCCTCAAGCGGTGTATCTACTCGGCGCAGAGGAACACCCTGCCGCCCATTTCCACGCATAATATCATCGATGACTCGTCGGATGAGGTCTTGAAGAATCTACGTCGTTGTCATCTCTTCAATGATCGACACGATCGAGTCAAGGTAGGTGCATGGATGATCTTATTTTATGTTATTCCGCAATATTAGATCTGATTGTGTTAATGGCAGCATTTGATTTTCTGGGATTCAAAATTGATTTATTAGTTTAATACTAAATGTTGTAAAGTAAACAGGGTTCGTACAGGCTGGAAAACCTGAAAAAGTCATGGAATTTTGAATTGGGTATGCAACAAAGTAGATATTTGATGAATGAAGCTAGAATTTTCCAAGTTTGTTTGTAAGATTTTGGAACCATTGCTGCAGAAATTTCACTCAGAACAGCCACTAGCAGTGCTTTTGTTTGAGGAGTTTCATGAAATGCTTAAGACATTGCTAGCTCTGTTTATCAAATCGGAAGTACTAGAATCTGCAAATACTGCTAAGGTGTGTCAAATTGACCTCAGTAATGAAGACAATCACAAGCAAGTTGATAAGCTTGACATTGGCTTTGGAGCCAAGAAAAGTATGAAGAAACTGACACTATCACAAAAGCTCGATTTTGGCATGAATTGTAAACATTGCTTGGTTGCACTCTGTGCCAAAATTATTGAACGTGCTCCTATTAAATTTCCTCTCACTCTGGGAAACCATTCCTACATTGAATTTGATTTGTGTTTGGCATATGTATGTCCTACATTTACTGAAGTATTGAACTTTGTAACTTCTTTACAACTTTTTGTTTCACTGTATTTTTTAATGATTTGTATACATAGTTATTCTATAATAAAGAGGTGGAGATGGTATGGCAATAAGGGGTGATGTGCAGGCCATTAAAAAATAACCTTTTTTGTGGAGTGGTAAATCCATGACCTTGTCAAAATGGTCATGGAATTTTTCCAAATCTTCCTGGAAAACCTGGAAGAGTCATGGAATTTTTTTTACAAATATTCTGTACGAACTCTGAGTAAAATACAACTACTGGTTAATACATCAATTTAGCTAGATACATTGTAAGGGTTAGGTTAATTAACTTCAACATTCAATATTGTGTCGTTGAGTATTTGTCGTTGAAATTTGATTTCTTAAGATTGTTTGTATCTTTTATTATTTTTAAAATGTAAAAAAATGTTTTTTATAATTCTTGTACTTTGGAAGTTACTTTAAAAGAAATTACAAAGAATTATAATTTTCGAAATTCTCGGACAGTGTAATAATTAAACAATTTCACAGAAGTTAAATGATAAATGGGCGTGTAATACTTCAATATAAAGAGTGGGTTTAGGGCTGTATATAAAGAGCTACTATATCGGGAATCGAGACTACTTACGGATTTAAAGATAGCTGAATGAAAGCTGGCAAATCGTGTACTTCCATAGTACTTTCGAAAAAATTTAGTCATTTTTTACTAATTAAAGAAACTTATCAAATGTACAATAATAAATATGAGTTTTATATATTTATCGTAATTAATTGTTGAACAATATGTCAACACAATTATGTTTCTTGAAAAAATACATATACTATGAAAATATTGTTTTTATAAAAATTCACGAATACGATATAAACACAAACAGAACTGTTGGTATTTCTTATGTGAAGAGACTTTACATGTAAGAATACTATTACTTTAAAAATACTAGTGTTTTATTAGTTTTTTAAATTACCTTTATGTACATACAATGAGCAAGTTTAGCTTCGCTTGTCTTAAGACACCGGTCCGTCTATCCTCCTCCCTCTCCCTTTGCATAGGTAATCTTCCACCCCGAGTTTCTGAGTTCAACCAACCCCCTTCTCGGCATGGACTATGAGGAGTTTGTTCGTGGTTGTCACATGGGTGTCTTCCCCTCATACTATGAGCCCTGGGGTTATACACCCGGTAAGTTCAGATCGATTCGTAGTCATGTAGCACATTTTCTCGTCTGTCGTAGGTAACCTTTGTTAAGGGAAGTACTTAATTAATTATTGTGTTTTGTATTTTGCGATTGACACCTTAATTTTAAAATATTTTTTCATTTTCCAATCTTATTTTATATATACTACTTCTCTCTGGGCAGTAGTAAGTTTGATTACAACACTATTTTACATGTTTAAAATTGTATTATAATTTTTTATTGAAAACCTTTTTTGCACGGAACAGCTGAGTGCACTGTGATGGGTATTCCAAGTGTGTCAACTAATCTATCTGGATTCGGCTGCTTTATGGAGGAGCACATGGACGACCCCACTTCGTACGGTATTTTCGTGGTTGATCGTCGATTCCGCAGTGGAGAGGAGAGTACTAGCCAGCTCACTAAGGTGAATTTCTACCTCCATATTCAAGTTTAATACTATTTAACACTACGTGATCTTTTGTATGAATATAATTTGCATCCTGTTACATTTTAATAACTTAAATATGTATATAATATTGGAATAGGCATGTGTATGTCATATATACGCCATATAATATTGATTACTTGTCTGTTTCAGTTCCTTTACGACTTCAGTCAGCTGTCCCGTAGGCAGCGAGTTATCCTCAGAAATCGAACTGAACGTCTCAGTGAAATGCTGGACTGGAAGAACTTGGGACTGGTGTGTATTACTGATTGGTTAACTTCTTTGTCATCTGCTTTCTTATATATTCCTATATGTTAGATTCAGCTTGGCTTATTATTGTTTACTATAAAAATATATATTTTTTTTAAATTAAGAATATATAATAAGTATATGTCATAATTATTTTCTTAATATTTATAAATTTCACAATTTTTCAAATTCCAATAATAGTTAAATTTTTAGATTGATAAACAATGATCAAAAATGTCTTATATTTTAATCGATGCAAGTTATTCATATTATTATTATCTCAAACGTATTTTTTTAGTATTTAAAAGTAATATTTTAATGGATATATTGTTTTTGCTCCCAATACAGCATTAGTAATAAGATAAGTAAGAAGAGCACTTGCTGTAGTTTAAAGTATA
>JAYRBW010010131.1:0-13349 GCA_036023295.1 Invenusta paracnida
TCTCCCACAGATGCCCACTCTCATCCCAACCGCCCATTCTCCTATAGACGCCCATTCTCCCACAGATGCCCACTCTCATCCCAACCGCCCATTCTCCTATAGACGCCCATTCTCCCACAGATGCCCACTCTCTCACAGATGCCCACTCTCATCCTAGACGCCCATTCTCCAATAAACATTCAATTTCCAAATAGTAATAATTCTCTACTTTTAGGTTTCTTTGTGATAAAAACGAAATCAATTAATCCACAAATACTGCCAAAATATGTCAGTGATTTTTATAAAACCCCACAAACTGCTACAATCATAGGCATCGAATTGTATGCCAATTTTAGACAACTACCTTTTGTCAATTTTATTAACATAGAGCACATTTTTATATATTACATAGAAAACATTTTCTCATAGATGCCTAAATCTCGAAATATTTTGGTTATATAAGTAGTTTTTACGGTTAGAAACTTAAGAAAATGTTACATTTAATATTCGATTACATCTCAACAAAATACACCAGAATCAGTGTATAAAAGCTGAAGGAGAAGGGAAATAGAGAGTGACAGAGCATAGATTTGTTATATTTTTAATAAAATGACTATTAATTCGATCTCAATTGACTCTGATAATCTTGATAAATTAGTATCGATTTAGTAATTATTTTTAAAGATGCGTGCCTGTGGCTGTTTAATGTTTTTCCGTCAATTCGCCTCCCTCCCTCCTCCCCTCCCCTTGTTATAGAAAGTTGTCGAAAAGAAGAAAGGAGAGGAGAAACTTGTTGTGAATCGTTTCTGCTCAACGCGATGCAACCCGGGAGCCTTCGCCGATTCCAAAGTCACGCAGTATATCTTGTGTTGCAATTCCCTGGACTTATGCAACGGGCACAAGCGATTGGTCGTCCCAAATCTTGGCTTCTTGCCAACTTTGCTCTCATTGGCTGGACTAGCTGTGCTGAGTTTCTTCCAGTTCTAGAGTGACTACTTCTTGAATACTAATCAATAAGCCGCTAATTGGTGCTCGCAGAATTTTTTGTATTTCTCTAAACCTTCATTTGATTAACTTTATTGCAACTAGTACGGCATTGAAAGTGTCGTTGGGGGAACTAGTTGATACTTGATGCAAATAACGGATGCAATATTATAATGTACCTACCGATATTTATACTCTAATGTTTATTGTATGTGATATAACGCGTATTTTTGTGTAGCTTTTTCTGATATTATTTCAACTGAAAATTGTCCATTAAATAGTACAAGTAAATAAATATGTATATATGTGTATGTCAGTTGTGTGTCTGTATGCTTATATTCAATATATTACTATCCCAGATAGATACTGACTCTGTATGTAGTCTTAAATTTCTTACTGCATATATTGTATATAATATATGTCTTAAAAATAGGAGGCAATTTCAGTAAGATAAGCGACAACATTTCATTTAGATAAAATGGTTAATTCTTTTTTATAAAGAAGAAAATACACGTATATTAACTAATTAAAATTATAATAGCATTAAAAATGTAAAAATAGTACATTTCATATCATGGTTTTTCAAAATTTTATTATATAAATTTTCTATGAAATTTGTGCATATATAGTAAATCGTAAATAGTGAAATATATTGAGAAATATACAATACTAAATTATTGACGCCATTTCTATCAATTTGTTCAGTTTTAAAATTACGCTAAAATATTTATTTATTATTTAATATTTACTTAAATATTTACGCCATTACCTATCCAATAGGATATTTACTTTTTTTTACATATTTACAGAAATTAGAATCTCATAATCCATTTTCTGCTTTACATTTAATGTTTCGCTTAGGTAATCTTATGGTACTGCTTTCTTGATGACAATTTTCGAGATTTTAACGGAAAAAATCATTTTGATGCAAAAAGGCATTTACCAATGAAACACCGCTATTTATCGAAACTCACGAATGGGAAAAGGAAATATTAGTGATACAGAAAATTCAATTTAGGTACATTTTGTTCTCTAGTTAGCATCTAAAAATTACATAGATATAAAACATGAGCATTTTAATGAACTCTATAGTTCAATTTATTAGCGGTCAAATATAGGCCTATTTCCCTTAGCATTAATTACAAGAGCTGCTAGCATCTCTCAAGCTAATTGCTGACGCTCTTGTTCTTCGCTTGACCTATTCTCCTTAGCATTAATGACTAGAGATGCTAGCATCTCTCAAGCTAATTGCTGACGCTCTTGTTCTTCGCTTGACCTATTCTCCTTAGCATTAATGACTAGATCTGTTAGCACCCCTCAAGCTAATGCTGACACTCTTGTTCTTGGCTTGGCCTATTCTCCTTAGCATTAATGACTAGAACTGTTAGCACCTCTCAAGCTAATTGCTTACACTCTTGTTCTTGGCTTGGCCTATTCTCCTTAGCATTAATGACTAGAGCTGTTAGCACCTCTCAAGCTAATTGCTGACGCTCTTGTTCTTGAGTTGGCCTATTCTCCTTAGAATTAATGACTAGAGCTGCTAGCATCTCTCAAACTAATTGCTGACGCTCTTGTTATTGGCTTGGCCTATTCTCCTTAGCATTAATGACTAGAGCTGCTAGCATCTTTCAAGCTAATTGCTGACACTCTTGTTCTTGGCTTGGACTATTCTCCTTAGCATTAATGACTAGAGCTGCAAGCATCTCTCAAGTAATCACTGACGCTCTTGTTCTTAGCATTAATGACTAGAGCTGCTAGCATCTCTCAAGCTATTTGCTGACGGTCTTGTTCTTGGCTTGGCCTATTCTACTTAGTATTAATGACTGGAGCTTCTAGCATCTCTCAAGTTAAACGTTGACGCTCTTGTTTGGGGGCTGCTACCGCCTCGTCAAATATTTAAAAAGTAGGCACACAAACGTAATGATAAATGCAATAAAATGGCCAACAATACTTCCTTATTCGTTGAGCTCACCTGGGGAGGCCGGACGCTCGTAGTGGTAAGGATTGATGCAGACCAGATCACCCATCGAGGGCTGGACGGCCTCCAGAGGCCCGGTCCCTCCGCCATTGGTCGTGGAGGACGCACCTCCCGAGAGACGCTCGTTCACGGTGCACAGCTCGGAGGGGCGCAGTTGCACGAAGGACTCCAGCTCGGCCCAACGCCAGAGTCGACAGGGGAAGAGAGGATTGCAGAACTGGACTGGACAAGCCGTCTCATTGGCTGAGGGGCTTACGGCTCGTTTGAGTGCTTGTTGAAGACGCTCTTCGGCGCTCCTGTATGCCATGGATCAAAGAGGGGGGAAGGGCGGTTGACCTTGAAACATCGAAATCGTTTAAAGGCCATTACACGCCACTTTAGCGACAAGGTATATTCGAACATGTTTTACATTGGAAAATCACAATACATCTGACGAAACTAGGAACTCATTAAGTGAACTGTAATAGATGTAGCAATGTTTTCTTTAAAGATTCCTTTACAATGATTGTCATAGGATCATCATACTTGGATATTATGATTCAGGAAGCCGTTTTAATTAAAAGACTTAATCCTCCTTTATATAGACCTCTTATTAATAATGGTGCATCAGTTATTTAAACTTAAATTAAATTGTAGTGAAAACTATATAATCCACGACTTAATACATATTCATGGTTCCCACGGAATTTTCAGAAAAAAATCCCTGACTTTTCCAGGTTTTCCCTGACTATATTTCCAAAAATCCAGAAAAAATAAGCAAATATTATAACAATAGGAAATTAATAATGTACCATGTTTTTAGTATGTTTCAATATTATATCAATATAAAAACACCCTACGCCTATTTATAAATAATGTCGATAAAACTTCTATACAAATATCATAACATATACAATACATATATATAAAGAAAGGCAATCATTGTTACTTAGATTATTATTTTTCTGGAAGAGGCAACATTTTTTAAATATAAGTATTATATAATATATACAACCTTTTTTTTAAATTACCATACTTGACCAAAATTCCGTGACTTTTCCGGGTTTTCCAGAAGCGTGGGAACCATGTGCATCGACAATTTTACATTCAAATCAGTGAAGTATGGACAATGTTGGATACTATAGTATTCGATAATATTGCTTAAAGTATACCTATGTACAGTATTAATATTATGTATATTGCAATGTTCCATCCACATTTATAAATGAAATCCAGCTGTATAATATAATATTTACAATTTTTATTATAACTTTTAAAAACAGGATTGCACTAAATTGTAAAAAACAATAGTTTTGGGAAAATTAAAAACTCGAGGAGAGGGTAAAACAATTCAGGTGAAGGGGGGGGGGATTCAAACTGGAAGCCTCGACTTGGAAAGTGTGGTGGTCACCAATTGTCAAATATGACTCTTTCTGGATTGAATATGTGAATATTGTCGCTTACCTTGTAGCGAATTCCACGCCAATGGTACTTTTGCTTTCGAGGTTGAATTCATTTCTAGTAAATCGCGAGAGGAGATTACTTTTACCGACACCAGAATCACCAATCAGAACAACTGGAATGAAAAACACATTCATACTGTTACATGACAACTATATTTTAGCTCTACACAGACCAAAACATGTCAGCATTTACTAACACATAAGAGCAATATATAGGATAAAAGTAGTCACAAAAGCTGAAAATACTGATAAGAACATTAAAATTAAACTAATCGTTGTATTGAGAGGATTACCAAATAATATTACATAGTAACAGTTTGAAATCTTACTAAAATACACACCACATACATACATAAATTACAAAAAACACATCTTTTTAATTCAAACCATAAAGCTAAATGAATACTGTGTAAATTCATATATTGTAGGTATTACTGCCATAGTTTATTATATAGTTGTATAATACCTATTAACACCCAAAGAAATAATATATAAACTGGCGCAACATAGAAAAACTTATCGATATATTTATGTTTCCTTCTGTGGTGATGGGAATTATAGCAAAAATAGCTACCTACTTATGATAAAAAACTATATGTATATCTACAAGTTGCTTATAATTCCATTGATTTGTATTAATAAATGTTCCTCCATTTCAACTTAAATATTACGAATGGTTAAATCAGGAAAATTGCATATAAAAACTCATACAAATTCATACATATGCATATTCTCAAATGATTAATATAGTGCAAAGTTTTAACACAATGGATACACATATTGGGATAAACTTTGGAAACATTGTGATATTTGAAAATTGTTGCTAGAATTGTCTAGAGCAGAAGATAGCTTAATTCTATAGAAAAAAGTACCTAGTTATCTGAAAAAGATATATTTAATGTTTATAAATACATTTAACAAGTTTTATCTTCCTAAAACATACAATAACACAATTATCTTTATTACAATTAAAAATATGGATACCACTGCATGATTAATGACACTTGTCTCAATACAGAAAAATATCAATAACACCGATTCCACAATTAGTTTAGAGTATATAATATAAACTCTTTGTACACAACTGAAGTGGTAGCTTAAACTGCTTAATTGCCACAGTATAGGATTGATAATTGACTCAAATTTCTTGTACAAAATAAAGTAAGTAATAAAAAATTATCACAAAACGATTGGCACTCCTATTCCAAGACTATTCCTATTAATAGCTGTCATGTATAAAATATTGTGTACTTACTAATCAATATTAAAATTTACATTTTTGTCACTATCACATATTGTAGTAGAGTAGTATTGACTATAACCTTACATATTTTATGTTTAAAATAAAATAAACGAGATTAAACAATACCAAAGGCAAAACTTTCAGGCAAAATTTATAACCACAAAATAACATTAAAATACAATGGCCTTTCCTAGTTTTTCATCAATACATCCAGATTAAAGAACATTTTCTGGTCTAAATTCAAAGACATTCCAATTTAAAGAAAAGTGGGAATCCTACATTGTAAATATCATCGACTTTTCCATATTTACACTATTTTGTGAATGGACCTCTCAATTGTACCATGGTCCTGTAATAGAGCCTTCAAACTTATAAGTATGCATGATCTATGTTTAATTATAAATAAGAAATATTGTAAGCAAGTTACATTCAAACATGTAATTTGCACAATAAACATACATAATTATCAACATAGTAAAAAAATAAAATTCCAATACCATATTATACAAAATATACATGATAAAATCTCGACCTTTCAGGTTTTTCAAAGACAGTATGAAATATGTACTTCAGTAAATGTTTCTTAATGCTGATAGATAACTTACACAAGGTCTGACCATAATAATAAATGCTGCTGTAATTACCAGCCAATTGGTAAATTACAGAGGTAATTTACCCTTGATATTGTTATGCAGAATGGCGACTGGTGTGCAGAAATTTAGGCAATATATGAGGTTTTAAAAATAGCCATTATAATGCATTTGAAGATAAACAGTGAACATTTAAACCAAAAAGAATTAATTGGTGTTTTAGGTACACAGTTTGAAGGCTTTATGTTATCAATAACTGTATTATGTTTAGTGATTAATTTAAATGGGTATCCTCTTAGAATAACAATGAATTTAAAGATATTGTAAATAAATACTGGAAAATATAACAATTGTTTGTATGTGAAATAGGGTTTAACTAGGCTTACTAATTTTGTACTGTAGGAAAACTATGCTTTGGAAATTGGTATACTAACCCATCTATAGATGTTTGAAATAAATGATTTATTTGTTTAAACCACTTATGTCAGACTAAGTTGAAATGAGAACACAAAATGCATTTAGTGAAATGTTATATTTCATAAATTTCTTTTAGTAGATTTCTTTCAAATTTCTTTTGTAAATAATACTAGTATCATACATATGTATCATTTTGAAAACTTATTCTTTTAATAATTTAGCACTGTAATTTTTGGCAATTGGATATAAAAGTCAAAAATAAGTTTTTACACCTTATGAAGTGTTAGACCATGCCTATATGAAGCCATTTTAATTGTCAGAAAAGGGTGTAGTATTTTTCTGGTTTTAGTATATACCTCTTGTCTACAGGAATTCAAGAAACACGTGTCTGTATCTCAATTATAACACAATGCTTTAGTTAAATTAAAATGAGCAAGTGTTAAGTCTATGGATTTTAGAGCATTTATATATAATGTCTTAGGATAGGTTTAATGACAAATTAAGATAAATTTAGATTCAATACATGAACAACTTATAATAAACTATAGTATAATTGAAAATACTATATCAAACTTTTGACAACTCTTTCAAAAAGTTTACTATGAAAATTATTTACCTATTTAGTGTAGGTGATTGCATTGACTCTAAGTTGGTCCATAACTTTAGTCTACAATTTTGTCTATAAAGAAATAAATCACATATTTATGAAAAACACAGTTAGAGTATGATATCTGCACCATGTCACTTATAAAAAATAGTTGATTTTATTAATTTATTAGTACTATCAGTGACCATTATAATAGTATTAATCTCCTTACAATCGAATGCATATATATATTTTTAAAGATAAACTTGAAGAAGCTTGTATCACACAGTAGAACTATATAACATTGTCCTACTGTGGAGGGAGAGGTGATGTGTTACAAACTGTGACACTGCTACTGCATAACCAATCCCCAATGACCAAAAACTAAGTACACTACACTGTCAATTTTACAGATCCTATATTAAGGTCACTAAAACAACCAAAGGAGCATTTCTTTCAAGATCTGAAAGATGAAACAGTACAAAATGCTTTCACAGATTTATTCAATCAATATATTTTTTCAACTAATCAACACAGAATTTGTATTACAATGTTGTGACAGCAGTTTACTCTGCAGCAGAGACACATCTAACATTGTGTCATCCAAGGGCAAATGGAGTTGCCATCTGGGAAAACAATGCTGCACTAGTTGAAGTTTGACAGCACCTTCACAACTGCAAGCAAACTGGAAGCCAAGAATGTACAGTAGAAGCTGCACTACTGTTAGCCATCACCTAAAAGCAGAAAGGGATTGAACACATCAACAATGCAGTCCAGAATGTAGAAAAAGATCATCAAAATGATAAATCTCCTATAGTTTAGTCTGATATCAAGATTACTGTCAAAACATACCCAAGTCAAGACTATTGTGTCTAAAATATAATTTAATATGATAATAATAATAATAAAATTAATGTTATAGTTGAAATATATTTTGTAGGTGATAATATTTAATATTTAATTCACTTTTTGTTATCTGATCTTATTTAAAGACCATAAATTTACTGTAAAATATCTTTTTTTGACAAAACATGTTATATATCAGTGCTTGACATTAACTTTTCTCCAGGGTAGCCTTGTTGGGCAACCAATTTCAAAGTTCTGGTTGCTGTCAGGTTCAACCTTATTTGACTAAGAAATTTTTATTGAAACCACAATTTTATTCTAACAAGTGACTTGCCTTATTCAAGCACAGACACTAACTAAATTCAAAAGCACAAATAATTAAAATCGATATGGTTGATTAATGTAAAAAGATAATTATTTAACAATAACAAAACTGAATTGTTAGCAGCTCTTACTGATTGGAGAAGAAGTTCAACAAGTTGTTCTTGACCTTGTAGTCATCATGGTGATTTAAATGAATTAACTAACTATAATGCATAATTCAACTTAGTGATATAACATATATAATTATAATACATTTATGGATATTAATTACATGATATGGCAATTATCTATACTCAATGAAGACAACAGCTCAGTTTGTGATATATTTCAGAATATCACATATTTACTTACAGCTATTCACTGAGAAGTGTAAATGCAAATTATACATGAAAATATACCAATGACCCTGTTTCAGCAAATGACTATTGATTCAGCAAAATAATAACTAGTAAAAACCCACCAAAACTCTTATTATCTATTATTAGCACTAACACAATATACATAGATAGCTTCATTTTAATACATTAATACTCATCTAATAAACCAAAACTTTTATTGAGTATCTATTATCAGCATTGACATTAATATGTCATATGATGCAATTAATTTGTATCAAACTGGATCATTTTGATAGGACAGACATCTTAAGAGGCCTTTATAAGTAGTGGCCCAACTGGGTGCTATATATGCCCTAGACAGTTTAATTAGTATAATACTTAAATTCTAATACTGTATTAGTGTAAAGATTATAATGTAAATCTTTTAAATCATTCAATATATAGCAGTGTTAAAATAAGTTAAATAAAAATATATAACATAGTCCTAGAGTATATAGTCTAAAAGTACATTATGTCCTGATACCATTATCAACATGCCTACTGGAATAAAGAGCAACCACCTAAGGAAAGAAGGCCAACATTCAAGGAGTTCATCAGTGCTATTGTCAATGCCAATCTACCACTATCAATTATAATCACATAAACAGATGTTGTCTTACTATCCTCCTTTGAGTATGCAACCCATGACATCACTATTGAAAAAGTGGTTAAATTTGTCACTAGCAGCAAAGCAGTTGGCCCTGATGATTTAGTAGGTCATTATTGAAGTCTTTTGTGTCCCAGCTGCAAGGCTGAGAATGGTCCTGGTCAGATTTGGCAGAAAAGAGATTCAGGTACTGCAGGTTTAAGCTTTTCAAGGTTATAAGGCTTAAAATTCACCTAAGACCATAAATAGCAAATTGATTATTTTCAATAACTGGAACCTTTAGAGCAAATTATTTTTGAAAAATTATTATTTATTCAATCATAATGCTTTTTATTTTAAACAAAATTAATAAAACATATCACTACTTGACAGTAAACATAATATAAACTATTAGATAGTACACATTATAATAACACATAGACAAATATCAATAATGTATGTATGTAATGTATGTAAGTACATTTATGTATATGGTAAATGTAAGAAAAATACAAATTATAAGACTAATATACTATCCTAAGTGTTTTTTATTTGAATTCTAAAAATTAAAGCCCCTATGCCTAACATGTTTTATTGCAATTTTGGATGAATTACAAGACCTAACCCCTTTTGGTGGAATTCTGCCAAATGGCAGAAGATTCTCAGCCATTCAGCTGTAGCAAATCAATTCATGTGGATCATGAAACTCATTCTCAATGGCGCAAATGCTCCACAGGAATGGCAAATTTTTTATATAGTGACTATCTTGGAGAAAGCTGGCATAAGAAAGTTGGAAGAACACAGAGGTATTTTTCTCATTTCCAGTACTGTTAAACTATTATAAAAGCTATTAATAAAAACATGTTTCCTTTCCAAACTTTATTATCAGTTAAAATTGATAATCAATACTAACATTAAAATTTATTTAGATTGATTTATAAATTGAAAATTCATAAAATAATGACACAATACTGCATATATAATACTTAGTTTATTAAGATTAAATTATCATTGATTAATTAAATTTTTTATTAATTTTATTAATATAAATATGATTTAGAAATTAGATAATTTCTTATAATTGGTAAAATGAAAAATGGGTCTAAGAAACTTAAGCAGCATTTCTAAACTACTGAGCTCTTTGAAATGATATTGAAATAATTATAAACAAAATGAATTTAGTTTAAGTTAAGACTCTATATGGTTTATGGATAATTATTTGTGTTACTGACTCTGTTACTAATTATTTAATTAATATTACAATTTTTAAAATGAATGATCTTTTTTAATATTCAAGGTAGAATGCAAAAACTGTCTTAGCTTTAAATTAAGCCACTTTATTAAGTTAAAATGATTTTGAAATAAATTAAAATAAGGTCTAAAATTAAAACTTCATTAACATTTAGACTTAAGTTAGTAAGTTAATTTGATAAATATTTAATGATTTTGTTAATATAATATTTTTTATATAATTATTTCCAAGTTATAGAAGTTCTTTAAAATTTGAAGGAGCTTTTTAGATTTTGAGTTAGGGCAGTTTTTCAATTGCACATATCTATGACTAGCCCAGAGACACATCAGTACCAAGATAAGTTGTAGCCACATTTATTTATATGTAAATGTATATAAATATATGTAATAAACTTACCATATAATGTATATTATTAAAAATAAATGATTTAGCTGACAAACTTGACTTAAACAATATATTTTATTTTTAATTTAGTTATTGTTGCAAAAGTTTCCATATTCTGTGTTGTTAACAATAACATTAACACATAACTAAATGAGATAATTATAAATCACATGTAAATTGTGATAATAATAGAGAAAAATATATATTTTGAAGAGATTGATTTAATAACATGGGAAAATCCATAATATAAGTTTGGTATTCAATATAAAATATATGACTTTATAAAGTTGCAACGGTATATATATATTATTAATATAAAACAAGGGGATTGTAGAGTACTTGGTCATAAATTAATTTTATTTTGAAAAATAAACAAAACATAAAAAAATATATATATATAATTAACAAGCAATCCCTATACACTATTAAAAGCCTGCAACCACACCATGATTATCAAGCATCTCACTATCCTATATAATATATAAATTTAATTAATTACATTAATTTTTTTGATCTTTTGTTTATTTTCTGAGAAAAAAATGTACAGTCAAGTACTCAACAATTGCCAAAACAAATTATACTTAAAAATGACTGGGGGGAGGAGGTAAAGGTGCACCCCTCCCTTTGAGTCCAAAATCAGTGATTTTTTTAGTATCCCAAGTATAAGCCACATCCCCCACTTTGAGTCCAAAATCAGTGATTTAGGTATAATACCAAATAAGTAGATATAGTATGATGCTATATAAGGGTTACAGTCAAAACGTAATTAGGACAAAACCTAGACAAAATGTAACTGATTTGAGACAAAACATAACCACTATTTATGAAACAGAAATGTAATATCATACAAAATAAAAGTAAAATGAACCTACCAGTACCTTCTTTCTCGGCTTATGTTTAAAACACGATTTAAAAAATATATGATATATATCACATTTACCCTTAAAACAATTTAGCATTATAATTATTCCCAATTATTATATATAATTTGTCATACATAATAAATATTTGTCTTATGTCTTTCTGAAATACTATCATAAGAACTCATTTAGTTTGAAGTTTGTAAATTTTACACAACTAAAAAATGTAATTCAGGGCCTTTTATCAATAGGATTGGTATTACGAATTAAATAGACAGTTGAGATTTAAATTTTAAAATTGTATATTTTCATAAATAATGAATTATTTATGCCATATATGCATAGGTTAAATAAATAATAGAGCATATAAGTTTATGTATAAGTATATCATATTTATAAACTAGAAATTAACTATTAACTATAGAAAATAAATGAAATTAGTGTTTATAGTTAATTAAGTTATAAAAGATGGCAGCTGCTATTTCTATGTATGTGTTCTCACATTCAAATACTATTGTTACATATTATTGTGTCTATTTGTTCTGTGGCATGTCTATTAGGAATAATAATAGTAATAAATAAAATATATATATAATTTTTATATAATGGGAATAATAATGGGAATAATTATGCTTAATTGTTTTAATAGGGTATAGGTATGTGATATATCATATATTTTTTAAATCATGTTTTAAGAGTAATTCGAATAAATAGGTACTAGTAGGTTCATTTTACTTTTATTTTGTAAAATTTTACAAAACTTTTCAAAACTTTTACATTTCATAAATAGTGGTTACATTTTGTCTCAAATTGGTTATATGTTTTGACCTAAATAGGTTACATTTTGTCTTTTATGGGTTACGTTTTGTCTAGGTTACATTTTGTCCTGGTTACATTTTGACTTGGTTATGTTTTGACCTGATCTCTATAGCCATAGATTGTTAATAGGCATTTAAGGTTGATATTTTTATCTGACTGAATAATTATGTTTGGCATTGTCTAAAACATTTTAGCAATATTAACTAAAAGGGAGTTACATGTCATTTGTCAGTTAAATATTCACTTCAGATATTTCAGTTTATGGCTGTCTAATCTATTTATTTCTTATAAATATGACTATAGTATATCCTTAATATTTCTATAATCCATTCTGATTCACTATTTAATAAAATAACAATCAGTTAAAAAAACAGTAAATATTTACAATCTTGCAATATACTCATCTATGAATATGGGTTTTTTAATAATCAGGATTAAATAAGCATAAAGTTGAATTATAGAGGAAATCATACCAGTCCATACTTGTAACAAACTATTCACCCATGTCCATGTAAAACCATAACAATGACAAACCATGCCAAGATGACATTCCTTTAAAATATATAGGTAAATAAAATAGTATATTTGTTTAAAAACTAGTTTATTTATACAGGGGTGTCAATCTTCCGCCGAAAGGCGGAAATCCGCCGTTTTGGTGAGAATTTTGATGGGTCTCGTGATT